>OU426851.1:28905882-28910882 GCA_911387685.1 Dolichovespula media | reverse complement strand
GAGGATGACGAAGGGTTAAAAATTGTTTTTTTCTTTTTCTTTTTTTTTTTGCAAAGACATAACCATCCCGAGACTACTAACCATTCTCGTTTATATATTTCGATAATACTCGTTAGGTACGATCGACGAAAAGGGTATTGCGTGTAAAATCGTCGGAGAAGGGATGGAAAAGTAATGTCGAGAGTGCTCGGTACGCATTGATAGACGGATTCGTTCGTACATGTTTATGTAATCGAATGGATGCAACGTACGTACATACGTGTATATATATATATATACACACACACACACACATATCTATATAGAGGTTACGAGAAGAAGAGGATCAAGCACCAACCCTCTTGAGTTCTTTAAATAAAACATTGCTAGCGTTTGATAAATACGAACAGTGAGATAGAGATAGATAGATAGAGATAGAGATAGAGATAGAGATAGAGATAGAGAGAGAGAGAGATTCCTTTGGCACAAATTTCGAAATCCTATATCGCCGACCACGATCGAGCATAACACGCTGCATAATGAGCACTCACTGATAAAATCCATGCGAATTGGCCCTTGTGAACTTGTGACACTCGAGAGTCAAACAAAAATTATTTCGATCCCTCTTAGTCGCGCACGTTTTCTCATACTCTTACACACGTGTGGTTCCCTTTGAATCGAGACGAGGTTAACTCTCTCTCTCTCTCTCTCTCTCTCTCTCTCTGTCTCTCTATCTATCTCTCTTCGTTAACTACCCCTTTAATTTTTCCTCCTTTGACGATAATTAGTCATCGCGCTAAAATTGTACTCGGTAGGAGAGAAAACAAATTTGAGGAAGAGTGGAAAAAAAAATATATTAAAATCAAACGGGATAGAAAGAAAGAAAGAAAGAAAGAGAGAGGGGGGGGTGACAGTGAGAGAGAAAGAGAGAGAAAGAGACAGATAATTGAAGTATGTATATATATATATACATACATTTTATATGTATGTATATATATATATATATATATATATATATATATATATATAAAAAGAAAGAAATAATATATCGTTCGTCCCATTCAAACGATTGATTTTCTTCTTTTCCATCTCCTATATGTCACTAATTTCAAGACTTTGCGCAAACGTCATCTATAATATCCTTTCTCCTATCCATTTTCTTCATTATGCATGTCATCTACCTATCTCGCTCGTTCATGCATAAACAACTGTTACGCACACGTGAATGCACCGAAGATCTCGTTCACTCGCTCGAAATACGTCTCCCCCCCCCTCTCTCTCTCTCTCTCTCTCACTCTCTCACTCTCTATCTTTTCTCTCACCTTTGACCCCTAACTATTACGTCACACACCTAAATTTCCTGTTATACGTGCCAAATAAAATAGAAATCGTTCGATTCGTTCGAAATCGTTATTAACGTACATTTTAAGAATGAACGAAAACGAATAAATCGAGGAAAAAAATATCATTGAGATATTCGTCGTTGATCGATTGATCGATTGATCGATTGATCGATTAATATTGTGGTGATGACGTTTGATATCTCGAAAAAAAAAAAAGAAGAAGAAGAAGAAAGGAGTTAACAATTCAACAGATCGGTAAAACGATTTCGGTGGAAACATTTAAAGAGTAAAATGCCACCATTACATGGACCATTCCCTCTTTATAATAACTAATCACGTCGTTGCATTATTACATATTTATAAAATAATATATACGATATAACATGCATTCAATCGCATTATTATTAATAATAATAATAATGATATATATATATATATACACATACATCATATATACGTACAAACGAAAGATTTTTACATACGAATAATTTTATATGAAACTGTTGAAAAAAAAAAAATTCTTTTTTTTTTTTTTTGTTACAACTTTTACTTTCATTTCGAAACATCCCCAGGATCCATCAAATATTATTTTTATTTTCTTTCAGTCGGTTATTCTCTTCTCGTAGACGAAAGCATCGTAGATCTGTGTGGCACCGATCCAAAGCCATCCTCGTCTCTTCAACGTCCAGACGCCATGCGCTAGACATAGCACGTGTCACGATCCTCTTCGTGATAGTTTAAATCGAGTTTCACGCATCTCTCTCTCTCTCTCTCTCTCTCTCTCTCTCTCTCTCTTCCATCTCTCTCCCATCTTTCCCTCAGGAACGATAACGCGACGTAATCGCGGACGAGCGGCAAATTCTTCGGTAATGGTATGTCTAACATTCGTTCTAAGATATTTTGCGAATATAATAGACGAGATCTAGATCGAGATCTAGATCGAAATCTAGATCGAGATCGAGATCGAAAATTTTTCACGAGTGTCATATCACGTCAAATAATGTCTCCGATGATATAATACATCCTGTGCTAATATCGAAGATCTATGAAAGATTAAAATTAAAAAAAAAAAAAAAAAAAAAGAAAAAAAACAAAAAAAAAAGGAAAAAAGAAAAGTATATATGCATTATACTATTGGTATGGAACATAAGAGCGTACGTAATATCGATGAAAAATCATTTATGTATAGACACAATACGTATTACTTTAAGTGATGTTATATAAATTTTATATTAAAAAGGGACGAAATGTTATCTAGGTGATATAAAAATATCTAATCTTTTATTTGTTCGTTTTAATCATTCACCTAATTGACTTTACGAATAACGAGGATTAATCGAACGTAAGATCGTAAATTCTAAAACGATTTGAATCTTTTGCGAGTCTTTCATTTCTTTTTTCTTTTTCATTTTATTTTCGATTGTTGTCGTCGGGAATGATTTAAAATTCTTCTTTTATATATATATATATATATATATATATATATATATATATATATATATATATATCGTTTATCTCGCATTTTTTTGTTCTTCTTGAACGAATTACATTCGACTTACCTTTTTTACAATCGCGCCTCTCGTAATTAAAATTGTGATTCACGTCTGGCGGGATGTTCGCGTTGTAGAGAGCAGAATGCAAGTCTCGTTGCAACAGTCTCGTCTCGTGAGTAAGCTCTCGAACTTGGTCGAGAAGCTTCTCATAGCTCGATATTGGAAGCGTCATTCCTCCTCTCTCATTTGGCTTCATTTACGTATCGCTCCTTGAGTTGGACGACGCGCCTTGGCGACACATCATCGTTTTACCGTGCACGGACATTCCCGGCGATTATATTTTCTAAAACAATGGTTTCACAACGATACACATTAGTTTCGAAAGGTGAATGGATTATTACTTGAGTATCTCAAAAAAAAAAAAAAAAAAGAAAGAAAAAAAAGAAAAAAGAAGAAGGAAAAGAACGATGCCAAAATTAATAAGACAGGTATTGATTCTTTCCAAAAGGAAAGAAAGAAAAAAAAGAGGGGAAAAAAAAAGAGAGAGAGAAATAATACTTCGTTAACGGGGGAAAAAAAAAAAAATAATTATTTCCCTTCGCTGTATAATACGGATATAAAAATTAATCCGGGAGAAGAAAAAAATTATCTACGAATTATCTCGCGAGAAAAATGACGATGATGAAACTTTTCGATAGAGTTATATAAGGTCGTGCAAATTTCTTTTTCTTTTTTTTTTTTTTTTTTTTTTTTTGTCGAACGATCGATGATTAGAGAAAAAGTTTCAGAGAAAACAATACGTTTCTTTTTTCGTTCCATCAAATAGAAGAAAGAGAAAAAGAAAAAATAATTCTCTCGACGATTCGTCCATGATCTTTCATATCTCGTCGTCTCTCTTCGACGAACGAAAAAGTTTTGGATCGGACAAAATGAAAATTCTACGAGCGAATGATGATGATGATGATGATGATGATGATCATCTTCGATCGAGAACACAATCGTGAATCCCATCTTTCATTATTCTCGCTTTCACGAACGTTCGAGTATCTACACGAAGAAAGTTTCCTCTCGTCATTTCTCCATCCCTTTCTACCGTGCTAACGATTATTATAATTATAATAATGACAATCGTAACAACGAGAGGAGAAATTCGGAGATCACAAAATGGAGAGAGAAAGAAGAAAAAAAAAAAGACGAACATTTTTTTCCTCATTTCTCTCTCCCTCTCTCTCTCTCTCTCTCTGTCTCTAACTCTTTTTGACAATCTTTTTCTCTTATCATTGATAAAAATGATAAAAGAGAAAGAACGAAGATTTAAATATCCAGAATAAGAAGAATCGTACACGACATTGTTGTATACCTCGCGTTGGGGTTGGTTGTAAAATAAAAAAAAAATATATATATATATATATATATAATATATATATAAAAATGATGCATAAAAGAGAAGAGAGGAAGAAGGAAAAGAGGAAGAGGAAGAAAAAAAAAGAAAGAAAGAAAGAAAATGAAACCCACAAAGAACAAGCCGACGCGCACACGGATTCATTATTAGCGGCTACGCGAATGAAACGTTGAAGCGTTTCGCGTTTCTCTCCCTCGCGTGTTTCCTCCTTCTGATGGAGCTTTTGTTGGAGATGAAAAAGGAAAAAAAAGGGGGAGAAGGAGAGAGAGAGAGAGAGAGAGAGAGGAGGGGAGGTTTACTGCGCCCTCTCCACCGTTGCATTTGCACTTTCTGCACGCGGCCACTTGTGCTCGTACGATAGCTCCAAGCGATAGCCGTGCAACTACTTTGAAAGGGAGAAAGAAAGAGATAGATATATAGAGATAGAAAAAGAGAGAGAGAGAGAGAGAGAGAGAATCGCTCTCCTACAACTTCCGATCGATTGTCCGAGAGAAATGGCTACGTGTCGAGTGCTATGTCCGCTGTGTTATACTTGTGATCCTAATCAAGTTAAATTATAACTTAATAGAGTTAAAAAAAAAAAAAAAAATAATAATAATAATAATAATAATAATAGTAATTATAATAAAAAGAAAAGAAATTGATGAGACAATAGAATGAATCGAGATCCCTTTTTCATATACGCTTTTCGTTATTACGTCTTATAAGCGTGAAATTTACATAATTATCGTTATCATTTTTATTATTATTATAATTATTATTGTTATTATTGTTATTATTATT
>OU426851.1:28868382-28903382 GCA_911387685.1 Dolichovespula media | reverse complement strand
AAAAATTATTCCTTTCGAGCCATATACATTAATAATGATTAATTTGACGAGCGAGTTAAACGAATATTCTAACTAAATATATTTCTAAATAGGATGGCCAAGCTTCGATTGATTTAAAAAAAAAAAAAAAATAATAATAATAATAAAATTGAAAAAGAAATACCTATTCCTAAAACTGAGAAATAAATTAATTATAGTAGCAATCGAGAATTTCGCGTTGAAGTCGATTTCAACGAATTGGTCGCCGTGAAACGTCGTTTCTACTTAAGAAAAGAAATAATAATAATAATTATTATTATTATAATATGAAGGAAGACAAAATAATAAAATTAATAACAAATGTAATAAAAATAATAATAATAATAATAATAATAATAATAATAATAATGCATCGATCAATATCGCTTTAATTACGAGAAAATCTTAGCTTTCTCTTTCTCTCTTTCTTTCTCTCTCTCTCTCTGTCTCTCTTTCTCTCTCTTATATACATAATTACGAACAAATGAGAAAAAGAAAAAGAGAGAAAGAAGGAGAACCAAGCACCGATCCTAGATGATGAATTTTACAGAGAAATCGTCCGTTCTTCTATGATAATTTCCGTGAAAGAAGGAGGGACTGAGAGAAAGAGAAAGAGAGAAAGAGAAAGAGAAAGAGAGAGAGAGAGAGAGAGAGAGAGAGAGAGAGAGAGAGAGCAAACGCATGTAGCTGCTTTACCAAGCACGTCTGCGGTGTGCGTTCCGTGCTCCATAACTGGAACCAGTCTTGATTGTAAGAAGAAAAAGGTATAGGTAGGGTAGCTCTAACATAAGTTATACTTATACCTAGGTTTATTTCAATAAAGAGAGAAAGAAGATCTTAAAACTCGTCCTCCATCTCTCTCTTCAGCGTGAAACTAAACGAAACGAGAACGAGTCTCTTATTTTATATACAAAATTAAAATTAATGTGTAAAAAGTAAAGATATCTCGATAGATATCTGAAAGAAGAATATACATATATAATATGTACATACATACATATATGTAGTATACATATATAAATTTATATTATAGATAGATAGATAGATAGATAGATAGATAGATAGATAGATAGGGATATATAAGCATATATTATATTATATTATTGTCCGTATATTTTAATATAAAATTCAGATTCAGTTATTTAATTATTTATATTAACAATTTAGAAAACGAGATTAATAGGATTTCGAAAGTTTCTAATCATTTCTATGACCCATTAAATAGATAGTAATACATATACATACATACATTACATACATACATACATACATACATACATATATATATATATATATATATATATATATATATATATATATATATAAACATATGTATATTCAAGTTATTGACGTGATCGTTGTACTCGTCATTGGCGTGCGTGATGTATATATAATTATATTTCCACGGGCCATCGACCCGTCGTCGTCCTCTCGTCGTCCTCGTCGTCGCCGTCGTCAACGTCGCCGTCGCCGTCGCCGTCGCCGTCGCCGTCGCCGTCGCCGTCGTCGTCCGATGTCGACGACGATGAAACCAAGTTGTTTCTTGGACGCAAGATCGATCGTAAGAGCGTTGCGTTTCACGTACGATAGAAAGAAGCCAAACTACAATCTGACCGTACTACTATATCGCGTGTGTGTATATATATATACAACTGTATATTTCACGTTTGCATATATATATGCATGGACTCATGTAAATTCAATCTTAGTTACGTAGATATATTTTGTTTTATTATTATTATTATTATTATTATTATTATTATTATTATTATTATTTCTATATCCCTATTTATATCTAATCTTACATTATGTTCAACTTAAAAATAAATATCTTTCTTTCCTTTCCTATTCTTTTCTTCTTTTTCTTTTATTTAACGTTAGAAAAAAAAAAGAATTGATATCTACGATCATGTACGTAACAATGTTATATGTTACATAAATAATCTCTTACGATCTTTGTAATATTATAATGCATCGATCTCTTCCATGTAAATTAACTTGTATCAGTTAGCTCGTATTATTAATTACTTTAGCTCTCAATTTTGTTGATCGCGTGTATAATACTTTCTTGCTTTTTTTTTTTTTTTTTTTCATGTGCTAAACGCGAGTTAAGAATTAAAGCAGATTTTTCATTGAACAGATTAATAAAAAAAAAAAAAGGAAAAAATGTCCTCTCTTTATTACTTGCAAAAATTAAACGGATTAACTCGTAACATTTTGTTAAAATAAGAATTCGATTATTATCACTTATCTTTACTGAATTATAACGATAATATATATATATATATATATATATATATATATATATATATATATATCAGAGGTTTTATTGGACGATATCGGGAGGAAATATATTATTATGCGAAATTATTCTTGCGAGTGATAATGCGCGTTGAAGGTCGTTCTCGAGTTACGATGTCTATCCATCTAAGGAACAATAGAAAGTTCAATAACCGTTGTTCTATACTCCTATTTAATGTCAATCATAAATATTATTGCCATTGGTGACATTTCACTTCGTCCTTTTTAAATGTCACTTTTTGTTTTGATCGTTTACGAATGATTCAAATAAAAACCCAATCGTAATTTAACAAGACGCAATTTATAAACAAGAAAAATTAAAGGAAATAGAAAAAGAAAACATAAAAAGCTATTGTAATTACATTATGACTAGGAGTTTACTTTCATTTCATGCGAAGGACCTTTCTCTCTCTCTTTGTATTTATAACGAGTTCTTGGAAATTCAATGTACGAAGAATATTATATCGTAAATATAAATAACGATGAAAATGTAATCTTAAAATATGGAATAATACGTCGTCTTATATGTATATGTATGTGTGTGTGTGTGTGTGTGTATACACGTATATACAATATATATACACACATGTATTCGTTTATAATTAATAACCATAAAATCAATTCTTCGATCGAATGATATAAATGGTTTTCATGTAATATAAGAATATAGTTTAAATCTAAATGAGTGTTGGGTCAACGAACGCAAATTTTCTTACCAATACTATTACAAAGTAAAATTGGTATGTATTGTTGTGTGTCCGAATACCTTATATTCAATGCACTGCGAACAGGTCGACCATCTTTGTTTCGTAACGTGCAATCCTATCTTCTTTTGTTTTCTTATACATATGTACTTGGCGCGTTTTCCTAACGTTTTTCATTCGCCATGATACGACGTAGTATATAACAAATCGCAAGAAAAATATTTTCGAATATTCGTCGTTCGATCGACGTTATTTATAAGTATTATTTATAAACGAAATCGACCAAATATATAAATATATATATAAAATGAACGAAGGTGCTGTGACGATTGAATGTTTATAAAAACAGAAACAAACAAAGAAACAAAAAAATGGTTCGAATAATCGAATAAAAGGAAAGCTTACTTTTTTTCGACGTTTTCACCTAAAGATGACGAATGACGTTCTCGATGACGATGACGATGATAACCGATGAAAATCACACTTTGCGATTTCTTCGATTCTCTTATTTTAATATCTCTCACTAAAGTTCCTACACACTCGATATGCACGTTGCTCGATCTAAAAATCTATCGTTCGATGTTCCAAAGAAGGATAAAATAAGAGATAAAAATATATATATATGTATATATATATATACACATACATATACATATATATATATAATAAAATAACACGTAAAAGATAGCGAGGAATAAGTAGAAAGACAGACAGACAGAGAGAAAGATACAGAAAAAGGAGAAGGAGAAAAAGGAGCTGAGAACGACCTGCCTCCTTACGTAGCCGTTTGAAAACTCGTGCACACGCTTCGTGCGAACGTAGCGATACCCTACCTTCCCCCTCCTTCCCAGCTCGCAACAGCTATTCCCGCGCGCGACCTTCCCCCCACCCCGCTGCACTCATGCGCGCGCATAACTTGTCCGTGTATACAGGGGGGGAAACATCTCATCTAACCACCACCACCGTCGCTATCATAATTTACACCCTACTCCTCCGCCTTCCCGTATAACCGGCGTACTTCAACGCACTTGTTTCCTTTTCAAAAAAAAAAAAAAAAAAAAAAGAAGAAGAGAGAAAAAGAAAGAAAAAACGAACGGATAAAATAAAAAGGAACAAATAGGATAGAATTTACGAGCTTTCCCTTTCTCGCGCATAAAATGTTCCTTCTAATCAACGTGCACGTTTTTTTATAACGATATAAATGTTTATTATGATTGAAACTCGATGCGTTAATGTTCTTTTATTTCCTCAGGAACGATTTGTTGCAGTACATGTACGTTTGAATTTTTGGGATATTCAAATATTCGTTGGATACACGTCGACATTTTTTTTTCTTTTATTATATGTTTTAAATGTTTTACCAACTATTCTCTTTTTTTATTCTCTTCCCTTTTTATAATTACCATTAATACGAAATTTCGATATATTTAATAAATAAGATCGTTTATCTTTCTTATATTTGAAAATTAATCGTTCCTAAAGAGGTTAAGAACGAATCGGCTATATGGAAAACGAAAACTGAAACGCATTTTCTTAGACGTTGGATGCACAAAGTAAGAAAACGTCGAAGGGAACCCGTTGAAAACTTGTCATGTACAAAGCTCAAAATAAATGGCCCATTTACAAACTCCATGTACATGAATATATACGTACTTACATAGAATGAGACGGGCTTCTTTCGAATTTCAAGCGCGTTCCTTGCTACAAAGTTACGAAAGAGTACATATGATGCATATATCGTATATGTGTGTGTGTGTATATATATATATGCACGTATATATACACACAGGGCCGTTTGAACTGTTAGACGGCCCTATCAATACGCACCGAGGGTATATTCATAGCACAATCTACCTACCTACCAAATTTCGGCCCTATTCACACACATTCAAATTGCACCTTTAAATGTAAGGTTTCGTAAAATTTATTCACATTTGACGAATACAATACAAGAATTTTCAATACGAACGAAATGTAACATTTTCGCAGAATAATATCTAAATGAACGAATGTTCATATATCCATGTACATCAATTATTTCGAAACTCATTAGTCTCATTAAAAGAATGAACGATATTTCCAGAAGTTACTCGCTTTACGAAGAAATATTATTTATTCGTATCAATTGTTTTGTGCTTTCTTTTTTTTTTTCTAAACAAATTTTCCTTGCTACATCTTGTAAATTATACCTGTGTGAATTTGTAAAATAAATAAATAAAAATGCCAATAACGTGTCAAGGCAATGACAACTGGTGAGTTTACACGTCAGGAATTTAACGATATTTTTTTTATTTTCGTTACAATTTTTTGTCTTTTTTTTTTTTTTCTATACCATAGTTCAGTATGCATGCCATGTACTCCTTATTCGCCTTGTTCACCGTGTACTATTTGGAGACAATATTCACCATGGATTCAATGTCCACCAAAATTTGGTTCGCCTTGTAAAGTCAAACCTAAAATTACTACCTCTGTAAGATTCGGCGGATTGAAATATGAAGCACGTAACGTTTTACCAACTCCACCAGTTCTGTGCAGTCCACCACCATTTTATCCCGTTCTTGTTGGTTAGCTATCTTCCGCTATCGTTAAATTATATACTATTCTATATAATTATTTCTTATTTTTTAATTCTTAGGCACTTATCCTTTTTGTGGTTGGCAAAGTCCATATGATAAATAATCAGTTTTAATTACACCACTGATACCTTGACACACTTTGCCGTCTTGTTAGTATTATTAATTTATAGGTATTTTGTTAAAAAAGAAAAAAAAAAAGAAAAAAGAAAAAGAATAAGCGTCGTGTGAACTGCAGAATAGATATTGGTAAATTAGTAGCTAAATATGTATCATCTTTGTTGTCTTTTTATGAATCTATTATAATGATCTTACAAAGGTAAAAGGTTTATACTTTTACAAGAAGGATTCACGCCCAAACATTTTAATTTATTATTTTACACATTCACATTAAGAAAAACTTGATAAAGTACGTCAGTGTCTCTTGTACCTTTTATATCAGTATAACTACAACTTAGGAGTTTTACAGTGCTAAAATGTATGGCATTCCAAACACTTGCACCTTTTTCTTTGATAGCTCATAGTTCTAACCACACCCGCGAGAAAATGTTCCGTATTTCATAAATTAATGTGCTAGGGACGCTTGTATCTCACAGCGGTCCTCTTTCAAAATGTACAAAAAAAAAATATATATATATATACATATATATATATATATATTTTTTTTTTATGTTGCATTCTTTCCTTTGTCTTGCCAAGTCTTTAACTTTAGCATAGATGTAGAAAAGACACATCACGATAATCTGTATTCCACTAACAATCATGACAACATCCAAAGTTCTCGAGTGTGTATCACCACTGACCAGATTATTTAGATGGATATGTTGCCTTTTTATTTCAGCCAAGAGTAAAAGTTTCTTCAATCTTGCTAAAGCCTTTGGTAGGGTTTCCTGTCTCTGAAGAGACTCTTGAGGAAATACACTTGTCCTATAGAGATAAATAGAATAGCTAAGGTTTCAGTCATGGACCACCATAAGACCCGTTCGTTCAAATCTTCAGCTCGCTTGCGACCTTGAGCTTCTCTCAATCGATGATGCGTTTGGTAATCGAGAATATTATTTAGATTTTCGTGAATTACTTGAGCCGATGATTCCATCTAAAGAGAAACAATAAAATAATTGTATTTATTACGTTTTATGCATCCAAATGATTTAAACGACGTTCTTGTACCTACTTGAGTCATAACAGTGACATGTTCTCCAAGACCTGGAAGCGGTAATTCATTTCCGACTTGGAAATCCATATATACAAGTTTGTGAGAGAACGTTGAAAACTCATTACTAAAGCATACTTTGTATACTCCTGACATAGTTGGTACGAATGGATGAGAATCAAATTGCGTTTTTACTTGTTTATAAATAATTTCTTTATTCGGTGCCTCTAATGTAACATCTACATCGTACTGGCCTCCTGTCACAACCTAATTCAATATAAAACGAGTTGATATTATCGGTAAATATGTTTATTCCATCGAGTAAATCTACAACTAATACGCATCATAGAATGTTGTTAAACGTTGGTTTATCTTACGTAATTTTCAAACATACATAACGTATGAAAATAATAAAACGGAATAATTTCAATTAGAAAGGGGGAAATGGGAATACGCATACCTGAAATTCAAGTGTCGAGGAAACATTCTTTTCGATCTCTTGATAAAAACATTCCTTTGCATTATCGGACAATTCGAAGCTTAACTCGACGCCACCCGTAAGTAAAATAGTATGAAAAAGCATTGAAACGATAAGCATCCATGTCGACCAGTTATCCATTCTTCGTTTCATTTAATTTATCTAATTATTATTAAACGTACATTTACGCGCACCTTCAACTTACTGCGATACACTTATTAAATCGTATTTGCGACGGAATAGTCGACTCCCTGACAAAATTTACTTCAAATAATCTATTTTAACGTGGCCGGATATTAGTCGACGCTGTGAATCGCGACATCTCGAATTCGGAAGTGGCTGTAGACACGTCCATTTTCTCTGACGTCATTTTGACACAGTCATTTTACAAAATTGATAAAGAAAGAAAGAAAAAGAAAGATATATATATATATTTTTTTTTTTATTTACAAAATTTAAGAAAATATATCGAATATTACAAAAGCCAAATAAGTAAAAGGTATAGATTAGTCAAAATATTTGCAAAAATTCATTCTACTCGTTTCTTTACCATAGAACGATATAATGGATTAAAACGAAATGATCTTGATACGAATGATAATTTAATCTATTCGACGTACCATCTTAAATTTTAACTTTATTCACAGTACCTCTAATTTCAATTTTCTTCAAATTTCTTGTACGACCACTTTCTTGTTAAGGATACAAATAAATCAAATATGACGCGCAATTGGCGGTAGATTTAAAATGGCTTCGTGCGTTTGAAAATCGTGCATAATATATATATATATATATATATATATATATATATATATATATATATATATCTTTTTAATAATAATTTTCAACAATGGATATAGATTAATAATTCAGAAGATGTAAATGTGTAATTGTATGTTCTAACGAATGTTGCAAGATCAAAAAAATTTTTCTATTTAAATCGAAAAATGAGAATTTGCTTTTCTTTCTGGAAGAATATTAAAAACGATTGCATCGTAAGGCTTTAACGTATTTGATCGAAGAAGTTGTAAGGAAATGCGAGTCAAAGTCATCTCTATTACACGGAAGGGTTGCGTGAGGCGCCTAAGGGGTTATTTCGTCGTTCATTATTGCTTGTGTGGAAGAGGGTATAAAAAGGGTGCAAAGGGTCTTTCCAGTTAGGGAGGCGAACCAGTCGATCTAAATAATCTAGATAAGATTAGAAAAAAAATAAATCATGATGTTGAAATTCAACAAGTATAACCATTTTCCCTTAAAGAAGATATCTCATTTGAAATTGAATATTTAAGTCTTTTTATTACAAGGATATTCATTTCATTGATAATTCGAATTTTGTAATGACGTGCAATGTATTATTTCGAAAGGATGTTACAAATTCAAAACGACATTTTAAGTATGGAGAATCCAGCTCAATTAGTCACTTTCATCATTTATCTAATCTGACGACTTACATTAGACCCTTGTTCTCTAAATTATCTAGATCTAATAGCTTTTTAAATTTTTATTCAAGACGAGAATCAATGGCGAAGTGCTTTTAAGACAAATTTTCTTAAAGGAAGAAAAGATTTGATGATAAAAAAAAAAAGATTATATAGCACACAAACACGCGCACACGCAGAGAGAACATATGAATAAAGAGAAATGTATATATATATATAAATGTGAACATTTTTATACTCGTATGAAATATATAAAAGTATACGTATATAGAATATTTTCGAAATTTCATGCATTTTAGTTCATAATATTGGTTTTCGGACGTTTACTCGTATCACGGGATACGATATAAAAGAAAATCGTGTTCCATGTGGATTAGATAAAAGCTAGAAGTTAGTTTCCACTCTTGAAACTTTTACTATATGTCATTAGTTCAAAGCAGTTTAAAGATTATTATATATAAAAATATTTTTCTATATCTTCCAAAGTATTGTAACTATTTTCAATTAATGTATCAATGAATGAATTAAACTCGTTGATACATTAATTTATTTACGTGCAACTTATCATTCTCAATATTATACTATCTTATTATTACATTTTCCAAGGAACAAAATGGGTGTGAGTGAAATAAATATGTGGATATTGATACGTAGGTACGATCAAATTGGTAAGTTTACGATTGTATATGTATTATTTTGTGTGTATATATATATATATATATATATATATATATAAATATATATGTAGAAGATAACTACAGAAATATATGATCTCTATATAAAAAAGGTTAAGAGATAAGAAAAATTAATATTTCTTAAATATAATTGAATTATATCATTTTGTAAATACATACTATTTGTCTTTATATTACTTGATATATATTATTACTTTTGTTTTTAGAATCAGAAAACGATACATTACAAACGACTTTAAATTGTTTTACTGTTGTACCTGGAGTAACGTTAGATGAATTGAGGATATCTATTTATTATTGGGCTGGTATAGAAAAAGATAATAATAAAGTATTAAAAATTAGAAGATACGATAATAATTTGATACCATTGTCTTCTTTGCTTAGAGGATCCAATAAAGACAAGTATAATAAATTGATGGTTTATCAAAAATTAGATTAATAATAGCATAAAATAAATCAGAAATGTACAATATGTTCATTTTCTGAGTGAGAATTAATGGTTTGCAGGCCTTTTATCATTGATGTTGTCGGAGTACATCAATTTTGTAAGTTGTGGTATTATTACTTGCTCTTAAAGTAACAAGAATACATAAAACAATATTACTTTATTCATTTCTTCATTTCTAAATACAGGTCCTGTAGAAGAACAGAGCTTACCACCTGGTTATTTAGATGCTTTCAGATCTAAACTTGCCAATTTAGAGAAACGGGTAATAATACAAAATTTTGTTTTCAAATGTTTTCTAATTATACTTGCACCTGAGATAAACAGTAGTAAATGCTTGCAGGTGATGATGGTAGAATCATTTTTACCTAATATGACTTCTTCTCATACGCGTGCAGTAGAAACTATGGTAACTCAGTTAACAAATTATGTTAACTTCTTAGATCATAGACTGGATGAATTAGCACCACAATGTTGGAAAAGTCAAATTCAATCGGCAGCCTCTTGAAAATGGGACACCAATAATATGTGACTGAGAATGCATGTTAACCTATTTATCGGAGATTTAGAATTTTAACAAGAAGAATACAAATAACTACATTAAGAAATGGCAATGCTACTGGATGTCAAATTCTAAATCAAAATGATCTTGTACTTTACATCTACATGTACATATGGTAAAAACATAAGAAAACAAATAAAATAATTTTGAGTGTCACTTCATCTGCTTCCTTGTTCGATAACTACATATATAATATATTTGTCCTTTATGCGAATTATATTTTAATTAAATGAAGTGCAGCCATATTAGCTTGACAGTACTTAAATTATGTTACATAAAATTGGTATTAATTTCTTTAAAGAAAATCTTATCAGAAATGGTGTTTCTTAGGGAACAGTTTACGTATAAAAATAAAGCTTTGAAAATATTCTGCAACCCTTTAATCCTTTTAATTATTATTATTATTATTATTATTATTATTATTATATATATATATATTAAGTTTAACAATGTAAAGTATATACATAAAAATAGAATATAATTAATATTTAAATGAACAATCGTACAATTGTTATAATATTAAAATTTCATTTAATGTTTCACAAGAGTTAAATTTTCATCTCGAGGTAGTTGGCTTTGTGTAATACAAACACATATTATTCTAATTTATTATAGGTCTTATATTGCGCTTGTAGTTTATATTTTGTTCCTAACCTGTCGCTGAAGCCACATACGTACGTTCATAAGTTACGAAACATCTGATGGCGACGAAAACGGCGCGAAGTAAGTCGATTCTGATTGGTTGACTTTAACGCGGTCAAACAAATGACATTAGCCAATCATATTTTATTGCGAATTTGTATATAAAAAGAAATAAATGAACGTAATTGTTCATTATATTAGAAATAATTTGAATAATAATTATTCATTGATTATTCGCATAAAAAAATGAAATAGTGTATATATTTAACGCGACATCTGTATTATTAACAATAATCGCGTTACAGACATGATGTAATTACGAATCGCAGATACTTTTTTAGTATAGTAATCCCGTGTAATCATTCTTCCAAAGATATTAAAATATATATATAAGATTAATTTTATGTTTTGTGTGCATTATTCAAATCAAAGATATAGGATAATAATCATTTGATTGTGTATACTAGTTTCCTAATACGGTTACGTACTTTTTATTTTATGTGATTTATTGGCATTATTAAAAAAATGCGTGGCGGTATACTTCGAATTGTTAATTTTTTGTTTTTGCAAAAACGTTTTTGTTCTCAACAAGTGAGAGTGAGATTTGCTCCGAGTCCAACCGGTATATACCGATTTTATTCTTAATTATGTTACATATAGATGATTTAGATAATATGGGATAATATAATTATCGTTATTAGGTTAGTTTTATTTTTCTTTTTTTTTTTTTATGCGGATTTTCACGTTACTATAACATATGGCTAAGTATTCTTACTTTAGAATGTATTTTATTTATGCATGTGATATTTAATTCAAAGATCCTTTTTTTATTATAATCAATTGTGTGAGTAAATACGTAAAAGTGTAATGTTGTAATATATGTTTGATAGGATACTTACATTTGGGAGGCTTACGTACTGCCTTATACAATTATTTATTTGCGCGTGCTAATAATGGCACGTTTATTTTACGAATCGAGGATACCGATCAAACTAGAACGGTACCTGGTGCGATAGAAAAATTGCACGATGACTTGATATGGGTTGGAATTATATCAGACGAAGATCCGATGAGAGGTGGCCCGTACGGGCCTTATCTTCAATCTAAACGACTTGAAATATATAAGTACGATGTTTAATAATCGAAGAATATTGAAAAAATATTAGTAAATATAGAAAGTATTTATTTATTATATTCATTTCTAATCATATAAATTTCAGAGAAAATATAAAAACACTTCTTGAAAATAAGACTGCGTATTATTGTTTTTGCTCAGAGAATAGAATAAATTTATTAAGACGAACGGCAGTAAGAGATGGACTCGTGCCTAAATATGATAATAAATGTAGACATGCAACAGACGACGAGGTTAATGAAAAATTAAGGAATGGAGTACCATATTGTATTCGATTTAAGGTATATTCCAGACAATTGTGTAATCCCTTATTTTTTTAATGAAATTTTATCAATGTTCTACTAATATTATTTAGCTATCATCGGATATAGAAGCATTCGACGATCTGATTTATGGTCATGTAGCTCATGACATTAAACAGGTTGAAGGTGATCCTGTAATCATGAAATCTGATGGTTTTCCTACTTATCATTTCGCAAATGTCGTCGACGATCATTACATGAAAATTTCTCATGTTCTAAGAGGAGTAGAGTGGCAAATATCTACCCCTAAACATTTAATGCTTTATAAGTAAGAATATATCTAAACTTAATATTCATTTTATAAAAGATATTAAATTTACAATAGGATAATTGGTCGATCGATTAATTTCTTTTTTCCTCATTTCAGAGCATTCGGTTGGGAGCCACCTATTTATGGCCATTTACCTTTAATATTAAACAGCGATGGTTCCAAATTATCCAAACGACAAGATGGTATAAGGGTTGATTCATTCCGAAATTCTAATATTTTTCCATTGGCATTATTAAATTATGTTACTCAGGCTGGTGGTGGTTTCATAAGAAATTCAGATGTCCAAATATATACTTATGAACATTTGATTAAAAAGGTCAACATATTTTTATTTTCTATTAATCTTATAGTATTAATATATATGTATATATATATATATTTTTTTTTTTTCACGTTCACATGTATCATGCATTTTTTTTTTTTTTTTTTTTAGTTCGATATTAAAAGGATAAATGGAAACTCTTCGAAATTGGCACCCGAAAAATTATTAGAACTTAATAAGTTGGAAATATCTCGGTTATTAAGCAATCAAAATAATCATAAATTTTTGGTTGAAAGAGTAAAAAAGATAGTAAAAGAAGCATTTCCAAATTGGTACGTTCCCTTTCCTGTTGATTATAAAATCAAGTATTATTATTTAGAACAAACCGCATTATCCTGCTCTCTGTCAATGTATTAATAATTTCAATTTCTATTTTTTTTTCTTTTTTATTTTTTTTTTTCAGCGAAGATAAAATACTTAAATTAGATGAAAACTACATTATAACAACATTGAAATGGGCACAAGATAGGATTAATAAGTTAAGCGATCTCGTAAAACCCAATTTTGCGTTTATATGGGTTATACCAATTTCTTTTTCCGACATTACTTCATCTAAATTTATAGGTATAATGTTAAAGCTAATATTGAATGTAGCAGTATTTGTGAAATCATCTTATCGGTTAGCCAATGTTATTAATAATTGCAGATGCCATTAAAAATTTGGACGAGAAATTAAGTGAGACCGATGAGAATGCTTTGTCAAAGGATATATCGAAATTATATTTAAAAGAACTCGCCGAGAAGAATGGCATTTCGTTTCCTAATTTGATGAAAACGCTTCGCAAAGTTCTTAGCGGTTTAGAGGTATATTATTTGCTATACTATTCCCATGATATAATATAATGTAATAGAAATGTACAGAGTAACAAAGATTTCTTTTTATTTTAGAGCGGACCAGGTGTAATCGAAATGATCGAAATTCTCGGGAAAAATGAGACGCAATTTCGTTTGAAACGTTGCCTTCCATGAAAAAAAGAAAAAAAAAGAAAACAAACCCAACGACATTGGACATTGGATGAAACTACTTAAAGGCTCGTGTTATAATCTTTAAAACACATGATATATTGAATACTTCAATTAACAGACGATGATATGTCCAACAATATTTACAATTTTGACGATGCTTTCTGTGTAAATACTAGATTCAAAAAAAGAAAAACAAAACAAATCATTTGTGTGAGTAAACGCAAAGAAAAAAAAAGGGCGGCAATATGTAACTGAGAGCTTTTCGTTAATAATGATTCAAAAGTTTGATCCTTATCTTCTACATATAATAATGCTTCGCATAAAATTCTTTTAATATATTTCACTTTAGCATCACATTTTCTTCATTGCTATTAACCATGAAGATAATACAAATAAGAAATGACACGAAGATGATACGTGATCGCTAATAATTCATTGTAATTATATAGATTTCTTTCGTTTTTTTCTTTTTCATTCGACAGATAAATTTTATATCGCCGAGTATTATTTATTTGATATCAGTAAAATATTTATGATTATATAACTAAATCACGAAGCAATTAGTAGCTTCTTGGAATATCATCGGAGTAATTGATCTTTTCTAATCTCATTGATATACTTTAATATAGATCGACATAGATCTTCGGTATTTTGTGTCAACGATCGAGCATTCGATTCAAGCGCCATCTAGCGTAAAAATGTTCTAATTAATTTTGGAAGCGCATCCCCTGATGATAGGCAAAAATATTAGTAAATAGCTTAAATGTAATAAGATTTCAATGAAAGATCTCGAACGTTATTTATTTCTCGTTACAGTTTTAATTATCAGATCGTTTTCGTGTTTTTGTTTCCTTTGTTATTTTAAGTCATACATGAGAAAAATTCTTCATTATTTTATCGAAGTAAAATATATCAAAGTACTTAAAAAAAAAATTGTATTTCTATATTTTCTATTGGTATACTGGTATACAAATAGGTTTTGACGAGTATAGAAAATTCATACATATATATATATATATATATATTTTTTTTTTTCTTTTTTTAAAGATTGGATACTTATATATCGTTTAGATAATATTGAACACAATCGCATACTCTTAAATATATCCAAAAATACAAATATGCAATATTTAATACAGCGTCGATAAATTATGTTAATTTACTTAATGATGTATATATAAGGGCACTATTTACCATGTATAAAATTCTTACGGGCAGCAGCCTGTCTGATGGCAAATTGAAAAAAGAAAAAAAAAAAAAAAAAGAATAATAATAATAAAAAGAAGAAATAAAAGGAAAAGAAAAAGAAAGAGAATGAAAAGAAAGAAAAAAAAAAACAAGGGAAGGGCGACAATTTTTTTGTTTTTTTCTTTTTTATAGCAAACTCGTAATAAAAGTGTTCTCAAGAAAACTTGTACACAGAGTCGTTCGTCTAATTATACCTTATATAACATACGTTATACTAAAATTCGCAGATACCTATATATAACTAATTTCTTATAGATTCACGTAACAAGTACACCAAAAGTTAATTAGAAATTAATTAGTCGAGAAGAATTTTCAAATGAAATTGAACACTTGGTATTTATTAAAGCGTCTTATATATCACAAAGTGATATACTTTCTTTTTTGTATCTCTATGTTAAAAATGTATAAATCGACGATATAAAGGGAAGATCTCAATCAGATTCAAGTAAAAACAGTTTTTCATTTACTTCGAGAGAGAGAGAGAGAGAGAGTGTGAGAGAGTGAAAAAGAGAGAGAGAGAGAGAGAGAGAGAGAGGATACATTTTTATTAATATAACAAATGTGTATATTCGCGAATTTAATATTTAAATGATATGAAATATATTTTTCACTGATGGCAATAATGTTAGATATCGAAGTATCTCGAAAGCGATGTACGGTTATATATACAACGTTCATCAAAATTGCATATTTTCTTATATTGAATATTTATTAAAAAAAAAAAATTTAATAATAATAATAATAATAATAATAATAGTGATAATAATAATAATAATAATAATAATAATAATAATAATAATAATAATAATAATAATAATAATAATAAAAGGTCAGTACAGGCGTGTATCCTCCTATGTTTTCTACCCTGGAAGACTAGATTAAAAATGCCTAGAAAGTCTACGAGACCCTATAATAAACGCTTATTCTCGTTTAAATAGTATGAACTTCTACTATATTTATATACTTGCATAATTAATGAGTAATACTTGCGCATAAAACGGATTATTATTTTATAGTGGCCATGAAAATCATTCCTTCTTTTATTTTCTTCCTTTCCTTCCTTCCTTCCTTTCTTCTCTTTTTTCTTTTTTTCTTCTTTCAAATAAATCGGCATTAACGGCAAAGTTCTCTCTCTCATTTTCGTTTTTTCTTTACTTTTTCTTTTTTCTTTCTTCTTCTTCTTTTCTTCTTACATCCTTATCTTACAGACGATAAACAACAAGCCAATGTGAATTTTAAGTTGGATCGAACGTGCGATTAAACGATAGACGAAGAGAGGAGAGAAGAAGAAAAAAAAAAAAAAGAAAAAAGAAAACAAACGATACGTCGACTCACTCGATCGCACAGAAGCTGCTAATAATCCTAAAAATCATGCTTAAAAAAGAAAAAGAAAAAAAAAATAAAGAAAAAAAAGAGAAAAACTGTTGCTAATTATGGCAATAGAGAAGCAAATTACGCCATGAAACTCGGTCTCGGCGGCGGCTGACTCCATTAAAAAAACAAAAAAAAAAAAAAAAAATAAAAAAATCATTCGAGAATAGGCTTATCTTAAAATTTGATTTATAATCCTTCCCTTTTCGACCATTCAAACGTACTTTTTAACCTCGTATACTTTAGTTTATAATAGTTAAACTATGATAAACACAAAAGGACGCAATTCTTAATAAAATCCTTTCGACCTATCTCAAAAAACAAACACGGTCGTATCTTCGACGGGGGCATATATTTTCTTTTTATTATCTTTTTTTCTTTCTTTCTTTTCTTCCCTCTCATATTTCAATATAGTCCGATATCGAAAGGATCGAGGGTGTTACCACCGAGAGATCTTTTTTTCATTAGTTCTATTTTTTTTTTCTTTCCCTTCAAAAATGCAAATTAATTGTTACAAGCGTTTCTTCTTTCCTCGGGTCCTTATTCTTCTTTCCCCTCCCCCCAGCCCCTCTTCAAACGCCATGATCGAATTCGTGATATCCCTCGGCTCCTGTGAATACGACGTCAACCCAAACTCTCATTGCTTCTGGACTAGGTGCCATCAGATGATACAATCTCGAGGAGGTTTTTATGATGAAGGTCAACGACGGTTGAGGCGACTTCACTGTGTTCATGTGATCAACGTAGACCTCTTCTATCGACTGGATAAGGTCGAAGCATTAAAAGAAAAAGAAAAAAAAAAAAAAAAAAAAAAATAAGGAAAGAAAGAAGAAAGAAAATTATTTCGACACATCATATTGTCCATTTTGTTGTGATATAATAATAATAATAATAATAATAATAATAATAATAAAAAAATATATCGATCGATAATAATCATTGTAAATTTTCGTTTGTACTTATTCGCACCTGAAAGTAAATAACTCCACGTGCTTTTTTCGAGCCGCTATCACTGTAATACGTCAAGGTCTTCCTCTTACGATCGAAAACGAACCATCGTTTGTTCCAATGATGAAACTTTTTACTCATCTTTGAAAGATACCCACTGCAACTGGTTGTGTTAACCGTGACGTCATCGATCAGTTGTAACTGATGACCGGCGGTCTCAATGTGATGCCTTAGATCCAAGGACTCCGATTTTATGGGTAGATATCTCGTTAGCGGCCTCTGTTATATAGAGAGGGGGAGGGGTGGAGGGGTTTAATAGAAATTAATCGTTTTTATCAGTCAAATGTCGATACGCCGATATAACGATAAACGAGGATCGAATAAGTTTTGTCCTTTATTAGCCTGGTACATACACGTATATGTACCAGTTAACAAATCGACAATAATTTTTCTACGATCCCGACGATCGTTGCTTTCAACGATTTTAATAAAAAAAAAAAAAAAATAAAAAAAAAAGGAATCTTAAAAATTGATTGATTTACCTGTAGTTTAGCCTTTTCTCGATGTTTGACAGGTTGAAGTGGCCCGATAGTATCCATTTCACTGGAGATCTGTGAAAGAGGTCGGCTTCCGTTTCCGTCAACGATACCACCGCTGTTGTTACTGAGCCTTTCCCCTTCCATCGACGTTCTCCTATCATCTCTCATCTATGTGAAAAAAGAAATAAAAAATAAAAAGGAAAGAAGAGAAAAATATAATCGTAGTTATTGCTTCGGTAGTGTATGCGTGCGATAGGTCAGAAGGTTTATATATATATATATATATATATATATATATATAATGTAATCCTCGAGAGATTAAATTTCATGATCTATTAAAAGTGTAAAAAGTTTTAACAACGAATGATCTATGAGAATAAATACCAAGAGAATGTTATATTATTCGTATTTATTCAATAATAAAGGAACGATTCTCTTTAATTGATTTTAATGTATTGTGGAGAATAAAAAGGATGTGTGCTTGCATATATATATATATATATATATATATATATATATATATATATATATATGTTTATTAATATATTTTTTTGTGCGTGTAATTTATTATGTTATTAGTCAATTAATTGATTTTATATGACAGTTTATATTGATTACAAGATATATGACTCATTATTACGATTGACTTTATTCAAATAATCCATATTGAAGGGTCGCGTTAGAGAAAATAATTGATTAATTTTTATACTCAAATCAGTTCCGGTTATTTAAAATTTTATTATTAGATACGATTAACGATTACAACGTGAAAAGTATGAACTTAATCGTGTAAAAAGTCACGTTCATCGCGCTCGTTGAAGTATTTCATGCGTTTCAAGCGTACTACTCGAGTGCGAGAGGAAAAGAGAGAGAGAGAGAGAGCGTGACTTCGCGTAAGGGCAGTCAATGAGGAAAAATTGCTTAATGAGGTGGGTCCCCGAGTGAACCATACAAAGGAAAATGCTTCCTGCTACCCGTAATTTCTCACACTTCGTACAGAAAGACCCCGTTAATAAACTTTGACGACACACGAAACTCAATAACTGCAACATATTTTATACGAGTACTAATACTTCTTTTCATTTCACTTATATTTTCGGACGTGATTTAAAAATAAGAAAATAAATAATAAAATAAAAGAAATGAAAAAAAAAAAAGAAAATGAAAAAAGAAAACTGGAAGAGCACTTCGATCGCTGGTATGACATTATGATTTAATAAGAGCAAAAAAAAAAAAGAAAAAAGAAAAAAGAAAATAATAAAAAAAAAGAAGCAATTATAGTAAAATAATAAAAGAGGGCTGTAATCGTAAAAGCACGATTCTGTTATTAACTTACGGGATTTTTTCGTGTAAATTTATTCCTCTTAACTTCTCTTTGAAAATAATTCATCCACATGAGAGACATTTCAATTTGACTTGATTTGACTTGATTTGATTTGACTTGATTTGATTTGAGTCAATTTTTGTTTTCCTTTTTTTTTTTTACGAAAGTTGAAGTATCATTTTTTCTAATTGTTATAAATTTTGACGATTGAAAAACAAAGATTCGAGACGATGGTCGATGAAACGAGGAGACAAAACGAGAGCAAAATCGAAACTGCCGTTTATGTCAGAGACAGAAAATATCTTCGACAATCTCCGCGTTAAACATTTGTCCTCCTCCCTCCCTCTCTTTCTCTTTCTCACTCTATCGTCTCTCTCTCTCTCTTTCTCTATATTTCGATTTTCGTCCTTGCAAAATTTAACGATAGTTTCTTTATGTGGACGTTCTATAGAATAAGCATTTTCTCGCTAAAACAAACGATTTCTAGAACAGTTTACTCGTTTTATTACGCATCATCCAAAAAAGAGATAGAGAGGAGATAGAAGAGAAGAGAGAGAGAGAGAGAGAGAGAGAGGGAGAGAGAGAAAGAGTAATGCATTCCATGAATAGTACCAAGTAAACCAAGCATTCGAATGAAATTCTGAGAAAATTCCCTTCAAATTCGAAATTCCATTTAAATATAGACAATTGGATCTCTTCCTCGTATTTGCTCGTTACCATTTCGACGTATCCATTGTTCTATTGAATTTTTTGTAATATTCTTTCGCTAAAAGTTATCTCCATAAATCTCTAGTAAATATATATATATATATATATATATATATATATATACTTATATACATATGTATATATCATTACAAATAATTAATACATTTCAACATTTAATAAAATATCTTTATGAAGAGATATTTTTTAATTATCCTATTTCACAAACTCTTACGATGGTCTCTCGTTATTATATTTCTTTCTCTCTCTCTCTCTTTTTCTCTTTGTTTTGACCCTTTCATTACATTTCTAGAAGAGTTTTAATCTTTAATGCGCCCTAGTTTGGTTGTTTGGTTCAGAGCTTGAAAAGCACCCCGTTATTACAACCGTGGCCTAGTTACGATTTGTTCAAAAGAAACACGTGTAACGCAAGTTACATCTCACGAAACGACGAAAACGTTTGTCCCAGAATGTCTACTACTTGCGACATTCAATCTTTCTCTCTCTCTCTCTCTTTCTCTCTCTTTTTCTTCTCTTATTTGGATAATAATTGTAAGTGTTCATCCTTGGTTAGACCGTTAAGTAAGATTGTCTTATTTTATTTAAAATTCGTTATTATTTATTAAGCGTAAAATCTTATTGCATTTTTATTTGCAGCAAAGTAAAATCGAACAGTTTTCTTCTTATTATTAAAATGCGTTCTTGTGAGAGATCCGGTAGTTATTTTATTAATTATAATATTAACATTATTAATAAATATAATATGAAAAAAATAACAAACTAATTTTATAAACACCCCTAACTACAGGCAACTATTCGTACACGCGTGTACTAAAGACAATGGTTCCTTTTACAGCGCTATCTAGCGACAATATCGTTGAACTAATTTAACGAAATTTTACCCCTGGCGATAGGCTAAACGTTTTACAAGTACGTAAGAAAATTATAATCAAGTTTTCTATCGACGTTTGTAAATTGGTTTTTCTTCTGAAAATTCTTCGGTTCGATAAAGAAATGTACGAAATTAATAAAGAACATTATGATTTATGCAAGAATCGGAAGAAAAAACAGAAACAGTTTTATCGTTAAGAGATTTACTATTATCTTTATCGTAGCTTCGCAAATGTAAGCCCGACACGATTAAAATTTATCTTTAGCCAATAGGATCTATGGATCCGGATTTAGCAATATTATATTTAGAACGGGCTTAGTAAAAGTGTTTCAATTTCGCGAAGGATTGTTTCATCGAATGTGTGAGTAAATACGAAATTAATGAAAGAAAACAAAAAAGAAAGAAAGAAGAAGAAGAAGAAGAAGAAGAAGAAGATCAAGAAATTAAAGCTTTCATTTTCAAAATTAAAGTTTTCACAAACGTTTTTTCAGGTAAAGATCGATAAATAGATTTTAATTAAAACAAAAATAAAAATAAAAATAAAGAAAGGAAGAGAAAAAGTAGTTGGAAAGAAAAAGAAAGAAAAATTATTTAATTGAAAATCAATTAAAAGGATTGACTTCATTTCGACGAGCGAATGTCGATTGAAAAAAAAAAAAAAAAAATAAGAAGAAAACTTGTTGAGAATTCATTCGTCAAGGTTGAAGAAACTCCGATAGACGAAACGATGATTGCATGGTAAACATTTAGCGTCAACTTTGTCCTTACAATAGAAAAGACGCTCGGCGCGTTGTTACGATCGAAAAAGCTCTTACGCAACGAGCAAATGTGGCAGAGCAATAGCTATTAATTAGGTCATGATGTAGTTTTCCAAGCTGCATTTACTTGTCTCGATCGTTTTAAAACGTCCAACGTTATTCCTCGGGCGTTAATGAAATTCCAAAAATACTCTTAGCGACGTTTATAAAGAGAGGCTTTCTCTCTTAACGCACGTAATCGATCTTTTAACGAACCAACGATTAATATACCCCCGGCAATTAACGACGAATCAATTAAAAGCGCGTGTCGCGTTTCGCAATTGACTTAAACAAAGAAAATAAAGGAAAAAAAAAAAAAAAAGAAAAAAAAAACAACGCGGTCTACGAAAGATTTCGTCAATGATTTTGTATCATTGACTCGGTTACAAAAGCTTTCATTTCAGGTAGCCAATCTTTATGAAATTTTATCGACGATCCTAATCGCAATATATAATAATAATAATAATAATAATAATAAAAAAAAGAAAAGAAAAAAAAATAAAACAAAAATCAAAAGTCTCCTTTTTTTTCTTTTCTTTTTGTTTTTTGCTCCTTTATCGAATCGAAAAGGAAAACGGAGTACGTAACGAGAAAAGAGATTCGGTGATCAAGAGATTTGTGTACTCACGTTATCATTTTGAAGCAAACTGTAGGAGTTATTGGATGGTCCTGGACTGGGCGACGTGAGTTCCGAAAGTTTGCTCGGTGATAATTTCTCGCCGGTTCCGCCGTCCGCTCCGTCGCTACTGCCGCTTCCACTGGTGAAAGAAAGAAGAAGGAGAGGAAAAAAAAAAGGACATATAAAAAGTAGTAGAGACATCAAAAATACATATACGCGTATGTACATAAAGAAGAAAAAGAAAAAAAAAAGAAAAATAAATAAACAAAACGAGAGAAAGAAAATTAAACGAATGATCGATCGATCGTTCGTTCGTTCGTTCGTTCGTTCTTAACAAAATACTATCGAGATTTGTAATCGAGGAAAGATATCAAATTTCGTTTTTGTTACTTTTCGACGATCACTTTTTCGAAACGATCGGTGGGTAGGACGGAGGCGGGGAGGAGCGGGGTCAATTATTTCTATTTTTATTATATATATATATATATATATGTTATTTTTTTCTTCGAGTCCGTAGAAAAAATAGATCGTAGCGATTGTAAATGTCCGTAGTTGGAAATAAAAAACTTCGAAAAGAAAATTTTAAAACGACGTCCGTTCTCCTCGCGTTCAAACACAAAATAGGATATATGAATAACAACGAAATCAAAATAAAATTTATTTTATATATATATATATATATATATCGCGTTTACTTCGTGTTCTGTTCTTAGCGAACGAGACTGAGAGAAGAGAGCTCTCGGTTTACCTTCGAAGAAGTTTTACGTGTTGTACGTACGTACGTAGACGAGAGAGAGAGAGAGAGAGAGACAGAGAGAGAGAGAGAGAGAGAGAGAGAGAGAGAGAGAGAGAGAGAGAGAGAGAGAGAGAGAGGATCGTTGCTGCTTCTTCTCTCTACTACTAGCGTGAACTTTAGCCGGTTTGCATAGGAAAAAAACGTACCGGGGGACGACTCTCTGACTCTTCTCTACTCGTGACCGGCGAGACTACTGACGACGACAACGACGACGAAGACGACGACGACGACGACGAAGACGAAGACGAAGACGACGACGACGACGACGAAGACGACGACGAGGAGGCCTATAGAGTCACGGGCAGGTATTATTAAAACCTAACAAGCACAAAGTGACTTGGTCGACCGGTTCGACAGAGTGCCACACCACACCACACCACACCATACCACAACACAACACAACACTGCCGGCGCATAAGCGTTTGATTCCTCCTCCTCCACCTCCTCCATCTCCTCCATCTCCTCCATCTCATCCAGTCTCCATCCTCTATCCTCCTCCTTCGTACAATGTATGTTTGTGAACAACGAGTGAAACGGCGGCACTCCTTCGCATCTCGTACTACTATAATATGCCGTCATCCTTGATTTTCCCTCGTTTCTGCGACTTTCTTTCAAGGTCGCCCAACCAACCAACACACATATACATTCACATACATACATACATACATACATACATACATACATACATACATACATACATACATACATACATACATACATACATACATACATACATACATACACACACACACACATATATATATATATATATATATATATATATATATATATATATATATATACGCACACCGCTGATGGTGGTGTTGGTGATGGTGATGGTGGTGTGGTGATGGTGTGGTGGTGTAGTGATGGTGGTGGTGTCCCGGCGGCACACTATTACCGTCCTTCTATCTCCTTTAAGAAATATTCGTGGAATGCGACGACTCTGACTATCGTTTTTTTTTTTTTATCGATAGAAATATATACGTGTATATTTGATACTTAATCTCTTTTATATATTTCATATTTTATATTTTATATTTTATATATATATATATAAATTATGAGATAATAAATAAAAATATAAACGAATAAAATAAAAATTAATCGAGCGATTTGGAAGGATAGTATTTAGAGAGATATTATTTAAAGAAATCAAATCAACGTTCGATGAATCGATCGAAAATAAATAATAAAAATAAATAGAGAGAGAGAGAGAGAGAGAGAGAGAGAGAGAGAGAAAGAGAAGAAATAAAGTTACTATGATACAAATATTTTAATGATTGTTATGTATATGTATATATATATTTTTTGTTCCGAGATGTATATATATATATATATATAATATATAAATTATCATTGAAAATAAGAAATAGCATTTAACTCACAGACAACGCCTGCAGATATCGCGAGTTCGATTTTCCAAGGGATTATAACAGTTTTCACAAAGCCAATCCTTAGTGGCAAGGTAATAACGATTGCTCGTTAAAAAAGTGATCAGATTGCACCCTCTCAGCCTAGCCTCGTTCAAGATCGTTTCGCCCACGTTTATTCCGTTCATCTTCGAGCATCATA
This sequence comes from Dolichovespula media, assembly GCA_911387685.1. Taxonomy (NCBI): domain Eukaryota; kingdom Metazoa; phylum Arthropoda; class Insecta; order Hymenoptera; family Vespidae; genus Dolichovespula; species Dolichovespula media. The sequence goes on along the minus strand of OU426851.1, from coordinate 28,878,562 downwards.
CAGAAACTTCTTCTTCTTCTTTTTCTTCTCCTTTTCTATTTCTTTACTTTCTTTACTTTCTTCCTTATAACGCACACTTTTTCGTCAGAGTTTATCTCTCAAAAACCACTGATAATAAACCGTCAACGAAACTCTTGATCTTTCTTGCCAAAATCCAACCATTTCACTTATATGTATATATATATATATATATATATATATATATATATATATATATATATATATATATATGTATATATATTTATCTTCAATTTTGTTCGTTTATTAATTTTATTCTTTTCGTAATCGTTTTTTCTTCTTCTTCTTCTTCGTTACGAATAAATTTATTAACTTATTATGATGAAAATCAATCGATTAAAAAAAAAAAAAAAAAACAAATATACATATACATATATATATATATATATATATATATATATATATATATATATATATATAAATCTTGTCAAGAACGTACTCCTCAATACGTTAAATTATACGAAAGTAATTCGTCAAAAATAAAATGATCGATCCAACCACCAACAATCTCGAATATACGTTTAATGCCACAATAAAAACGGATATTTTCTTAATTTAACTCCATCGATACAATTCGACTGGACATAATAATAATAATAATAATAATAATAATAATAATAATAATAATAATAATAATAATAATAATAATAATAATGATGATAATAATATCATTATTATTATTATTATCTTTCGTAATTTATTGTTACCGATATACCGGTATTAATACAGTGTATTCGTGTGGATCGAATCGAAAACGGATGTATCAAACGCGTTGATGTTAAAACGTCGAGACGAGCCGTTGAAAGACAGCGAGAGTTAGGAGAGAGAGATATCGTATCGCGTATGTGATAACGCCCCACTTTGGGTAGCAATGTTAGTACTCGGTAATACATATACATAAAAACCATGGCAAACACACGTCGAGCGAGTGTACGTGAGCGAGTACGAGAGAGAGAGAGAGAGAGAGAGAGAGAGACAGTTTAAGAGGCCCGCTAAAACGTTTTATTGTCGGGAGCAATCATGCTCGTCATCGCGATCGTAAACGGTTCAATCGGTTTCCCTTCCACGTGAATTTTCAACCATCAAAGTCGTCTCTTCCACGTTTATTCGCGACTCCGAAAAAAAAAGAAGAAGAAAAAAAAAAGGAGAAAACAAAATTTTTAAAACAACTTCCTACTTCGTCATAATCCGTATCGCGATTACGTTATGACAAAATTCTTGGATCATTTGATTTTTTCTTCTTCTTCTTCTTTAGGCTTCGACGAACTCGTTGAACACTCTCCGTTTATCTGAATACGATGTCAAGTTTTTTTTTATCGTCGTTGTTGTTATTGTCGTTGTCGTTTTTGTCGTTGTTGTTGTTGTTGTTGACAACGGACCATCCACCGGGGTAATTGGTTTTAACTCGTTGAACTTTGCCTATCTCTACAAAGGGCGGCGAATTTTCTTCGCCGTTCCTTGCGAAAAAGAAAAAAAAAGAAAAAAAAAAAAAAAGAAAAAGAAAAAGAAAAAGAAAGAAAAACCCTTCTCCTCTTCTTTCATCGATCGTCCATCGATTTTTTTTTCTTCGTTTTTTTTTCCTTTCCCTCCTCCCCCACCCCCGGACCCTCGTTTACGGATCGTCCTTCTCTCGAGATATCGTACTTGTTATTTAAAACGATCCACCGACGATTGCCACTTGAAAATCCATCGATAAGAACACGCTCTCGACAACAACAAAAAAAAAAAAAAAAAAGAAAAAAGGAAGAAAAAAAGAAACAAAAAAGGAAGAAAAAGAAAAACGCTTTTACGAATATGAAAGAACAAGAAACTTCCCGTATCCAGTGCTCAAGCCGTACTAACGTAAGAAACGATTCGTAAGTGGTGGTCTGTCACGGATGTCTGGGAGGATCCGTTATGCGGATGATCGACAAACGTACGTGGAATATTTAATAAGATTCCGACGAAGGGTCTCTCTCTCTCTCTCTCTCTCTTTCTCTCCCTCGACCCTCTCCCCTCCCTCGTCGTCAAAAAATTTTCGTGTCGAACCATGGCAAACAATACACGCGTCCATCTATGTCGTCGTTGTCGTTGTCGTCGTCCTCCTTGTAATATCAAATATTTGTTCATTTCTTTCTTTCTTTTTTTTTTTTTTTATTATTTCATTCGCGCATTTACTTGGAAATTATTATTTTTTTTTTTTTGAAAGCTGTAAGCATCGACGACGCACGATGTCGAAATCTACGGGCGATCGCGACCTAACCTTTTTTTATCGTTTTTTTTTGTTTTTTCTTTTTAATTAAATATTTGATTTACACGATCGAAATTCGACGTAAGATTAACATTAAGTTTAAGAAGGTTTAGGAATGTTTAGGAATGAAAAAAAAAAAAAAAGAAAAAAAAGGGTAACCCACCTTTCAGTCAAGCCGGTCGAATAGCTCGATGATTCCTCGCCCGATTCAACGCTATTGAACGAAGCACAATTCATTTTTCTTTCCTCCCATTGGGAACGTACTTCGTCCTGTACGCGCCTCTTAAGTTCCTCCACTCTTCTTCTTTCTTCGGAAATCACTTGGCTACCTGTTAAATCGGGTTCATCGATTTATTATTAGTTCGTTCAAAGTACAAACGAATCTCTCTATCTATCTCTCTCTCTCTCTCTCTATTTCTTTACGCCATTTTTTATTATTGTCATTTTATTTATTTATTTATTTTTTTTAAACGATTCTCTCATGCAATCTATAAGTAATTGTTGGACCTTGTTTCGCTAAATGTAGCTGTCGATTTCTCTCAATTTCCTTGAGGGACTCTATGGTCTTCCTACCTAAGCTGCCCTGATTATTTACTATGGGAGAGTCAATGGTGACTCTGGAGATTCTGTCGAAATCTTCCCTGCTTGGTGATCGTTTCTCCTCGCAATTCTCGCAAGAATTTTGTGCTAAATTTTCGAGTTCGTCGTTTATGGTTCTCAATCTGTTCCTACCCTGAAATCAATATAATAATCGTACGGATAAGTTTATTTAAATCGATAGTTATTTCTTTATTTATTTACTTATTATTAGGTTTAAGTTTAGGCATAGGTGTGGAGATTGGAGTGATGTAGGGGGTGGATTGTAAGAGGTTTTTGTAAGAGGTTGAGGTACGCTCCCTTGAAGAAGCGCCTTCAAAACCCTGAGGAGAGGAATAAAGTATCTATCTATCTATCTATCTATTCACTTATTATCATTATTATTCTTTTTCATTTTGAAACAAAAAAAAGTAATCAGATTAGAATTTGCCTTTTCTTACCTCTTCCAATCGTTTCAAATGGCCCAACTTTTGTCTCTCGAGACTTCTCGCGTCCTTAGTCGCCATACTGTTGGCTTCTGATCGTTGAGACTCCAAATTGTTTAACTGGGCTTTCTTCGCTTCTATTCTTGACGTCAGCTCGCTCAAATACCTACAAAGAAAAAATAAATAAATAAAAAAGGAAATAAATAAATTGAAGGGAAAAAAAACATATATATATATATATATATCAAAAGCAAAAAGATTAGAAAACCAAAAAGAAAAGGAAAGGATTAATATTATCTTCCAAACCTTTGCAATTCCTCTCTGGTAGCGAGTTTACTCGCTTCCTCCTCCAAATGATGAAATTCTAAATCCTCGAAAGCTTTCCTCTCGGTCTCAAGGATATCTTGCTGAGCTGCCAATTTTTCGGCGATGTCCTCCACCTCCACCTCCACCTCCACCTCCACCTCCTCCCCCTCCTCTCCCGTACCATCGGCGTTACGCGTTAATTCCTCCTCCAATCTCGCGTAAGCCTGCTGAGCCCTCTGCACTCTTTGCTTAGCCTCAGCCTGTAATTTTGCCTGGGTCGCGTTATCCTCGGCCATTTCTCTTTCGAGTTCATTGATCCTCATCTGGACCTTTATCTTTTCGCTCTCCTCTTGTGTCAACTTCAAAGATTCCGACTCGTATTCGGCCGATAAGAGTGCCTTCTCCAACTCCAGCTACGAATTTAATCGATTAAATAAAAAAAGAATAATTAATTAAATAAAAAATGAATAATTAATCAAGTAAAAAGAGTGATTAATCAAATAAAAAATATATAAAAAATTGTTAAGAAGTAATAAACAATTAAATTGATAATAAATTTTGTTGGTTTAAAAAAAAAAAAAAAGAAAAAAAAAAAAAAAAAAAGACAAAAAAATTATATTACCTCCCTACTGATCTCCTCCTCTTGAATCTCAATGTCAGCGACGCTTCTCTTCAATGCATCCATGTTACTCAAAATGTGTAGCTTTTCGTTTTGCAAAAATTCGATGTACTTCTTTCTATCCTCCTCCTCCAACTCCTTCCTCTCCTTATCGGCCTTTGCCTCGTTCGATTTCGCGTTATCCTTCTCGGAATTATTCCTCTTCGGTGTAGTACAAATCTCTTTGGATTTTGACAACATTGACAATTGCTCGATCGCCTCTAGAAGATCGTCGTTCGATATCGTCAATTTATTTTCTATCATTTCGCACGAATTCGATAGCTGACCATTTTTCTTTGGCATGGAATGATTTTGATGATGGTGATGATGATGATGATGATGATTATTATTATTATTATTATTATTATTGTTATTGTTATTGCTGTTGCTGCTGTTGTTGTTGTTGCTGCTGTTGTTGTTGTTATGACGATTAGTATTGCCGTTTGGAGATGGCGGTGGTGGTATCGATGATACTATTACGTTCTCGTACAAACTCAAATTACCGTTCGAGGACACGAATCTTTCGTAATTTTGTGCCAAAGCAGTTTGTTGTTGGGTTGGAATCTTAGTACCGTTTAACTGAATCGTCCCGTAAGTCGAAGCTTCTTTTGTACTTTCTCGTTTGTCGTTGCTGTTACTGCTAGTGTTGTTGTTGTTGTTGTTGTTGTTGTTGTTGGCAGCTCCGGCGCGATCGAAATTGATATTCTCGTAATTGGGTGTAGTACGAGCTTGGGAGATCGAATTAGAGAAGCTATGACCGCCACCACTGGCGTTATTATTCGTCCATTTGATCGCTTGATTATTGTTGTTGCTATTATTCGGTAAGGCTTGTTGAATAATCGTCGTATCTTGGATCATCGTATTCTCCAATTTCTGAGGGATTTGATCTTTCTGATCGACGAGGGCCGTCGGCGAAGGGTTGTTGTTTTGAAATATCACTTTCGAACTTTGTACCGTGACATTTTCGTAGTTATTCGTTGGCGGTTGTTGTTTCGACGTTTCGAACGAGAAATGTGGTTGATTCTTCGACGGGCTTTTAGGGCTCTCGTACGGCGATACGTAACCACCGCCCAATAATCGCTTGTCTCGCGGCAAAGAACCATTCGTTTTGATTCTGCAAGAAGGAAAAATAAATCGTTCAAAATTTGTCGTTGGGAATAAAAAAAAAAAAAGGAGAAGAAGAAGAAGAAGAAGAAGAAGAAGAAGAAGAAGAAGAAGAAAAGGAAAATGGTCGATAAAATTACCTGTTAGGCTGCCTGGGCTTGTCTATCGTACTTTGTCTCTCGTATTCCGCGCACATCGCCAAAATTTCTTCCAATCTCATTTTCTCCTGCCTCTCGATCTCCTGCTCCCTCAGTCTCTCCTCCTGCGCTCTCTTCCTTTTATTCTCGGCCTCGCGACGTTTGTTCTCGGCATCGATTTGCCGTTCGCGAAGTTCCTCCAACGAGCAACCACTTCCGACGCTTGGCGTCGGGCTCTTAACTCGGCCATAAGTCCGAGTACCATTATTCTGTTCCCCGTTGTATTTGGGGTTACGGTTAAAGGCCGGGCTAGGCGGTTGGATCCTCTTGATATTTGGATTCGAACCAAAATTAGGACCCACGGCGTTCCTAACGAGTACGATCCCTCCGGTGTTGTTGGTGTTGGTGTTGGTGGTAGTGTTGTTGGTGTTACCGGGATTACTGTTGCAACGATTGGACGTCACCGTACCGTTACAGAGACTTGAATTGGATCCAAATTTTTCCAATTGCAAGTACTCCGTCGTCGTAGTTTTCGTTACTATCAGGCTCTGGCTCATGTCGAATTCCCTACCAACGACACTTAGATCGTCCAAATCGTTCGATCTCTGGCACGTCATGCTACGCGACATTAAATCCGTACGAGAGGACGAGGACGAGGAGGAGGAGGAGGAGGAGGAGGAGGAGGACGTCGTCGTCGTCGTCGTCGTCGTGGAGTTACGCGGCATCGCGAAATTCTGACATCCCTGATCGTTCTCGCTCTTATTGTCGCGATGATAATACGGCTTGTAAGTCTTCAGATAGGTCTCGGCCGTTGAGAACATTTGTATTTGATTGCGATTAAGGGTCGGCGACGAGTTCTGATATGACAATGAACGATTGGAAAGATCCAACATCGGGGAGTTTTGATTAGGCGTGTTAGATCTACTGTGACATTTATTCTCGGCGGACTGACGATTCTCCTCGTAACAGTGATGATTCGGGGAGGACGTTACGAAACAGGGTGTGTTTGAACGGCTTCTATCCAAATTCGTTAGATTCTGTAAGGGGGAATTGTTGTTGCTCGATAAATTCGAACTGTTCCTAGCCGAGGAATTCGGTGTTCTCGAGTGTCCCAATATCTGATCGGCCGGAACGTTAGTAGTTATACCACCGGCTGGGAATACTTTCGGGGATACGCAGTTGTTTCTGTTTTGCTTCGCCAACATCTCGAATTTCGTTAACTTCCCGAGGAAGCCGACCTCGTCGTCCGAACATGAATTCCTCGGTGACTTTCTTGGTGCAACCGGTGGCTTCCTTTCCAAGTGACAGACCTCCTGTAGTTGATTGTCGGGTAGGGAGAAGCTTATGGGTGCCATGGAAATTCTTGAATGTGGCAGTACCGATCGGAGTTGCTTGGCCTCGGCAGGGTGATTGAAGCGCATATAATTCGATCTCCCTATCGACAGCATGCAACCTACGAAGGTAGAATAAGAAGGATTATAAACTTGACGTTGTTGAGTTACATAAATCGATGTGTCAATAATATCTTTAGAATAAAATACAATTTATATACGCGTATGTTACATACGTATGTACGGATACGTTTGAAGGATAATTAAATTTCGAAGGGTCGAGAGGAGTAACTTCTTTGTGTGTTTTACTTGGGCAATCGCAGAGAGAGAGAGAGAGAGAGAGAGAGAGAGAAAGTAAAAGTGAACGTTTGATAAGTAGTACCCTTATTTCTCCGGGCTTTCTTTTGGGTCAAGAGACAAATTTGGCTCGTTCGATATGTATAATACATATAAACGTATCTGTGTGTGTGTGTGTGTGTGTGTGTGTGTGTGCGCGCGCGCGCGTAGTAGTAGTAGTATTGGTACAAGGTCTTACCTTGAGCGAGTCTCACCGATGAATTTATCGGGACACCATCGATAGCCGTGTTTCCATTTATGGGATGAAGAGTGACCACGCCGTTATTGTTTTCGATCGCGCAATGAATGGGTTCGACTCCGGTACCAGCCACTGGAATATCAGCATCCCTGTTCGAGCCAAGAGTAATTCTACCTGTATCAAAGTATAAACCAATCAGAATCAAATTACATGAAATACTTCTAATTCGTATAAGAATTTTATCAAGAATTTTTTTAATACGGAACGAACGCCTCCCCCCCCCCCAAAAAAAAAAAAAAAAAAAAAAAAAGAAAGGAAAAGATATTTCCAATCACAACACAAGAGAGAATATTGATGATGAAACAACTTCTTTCGTTTCGAAGGAAACAAGGGGGAGAGGGGGGTGGGTGGGTGGGTGGGGGGGAGGGACCAGGAGTTATATATCCACTCGAATTTGTTTCCCCCCCCCCTCTCGTAAATTGACAAATCCTTGGAACTACGAGTTCCACGCCGTTTGCAAGCACGGCGAGACCTATGACAGTTAATATTAGAGCTAGGTAAGCTCCATTACATCTCGTTACACGGAGAGGAACACGCGTTAACCGTAATCGATGTCTCCCAGTGGTTATCAACCAAGCGCGTTACGCGACCAACTAACTCGTGATTCGTACGAATTGATCGTACATCCATCCGTACACGTGCATACGTCCCCTGTATCTTAGGATTCTAAGATCCTCGATCAATTCAATCATTACTATTCGTATTCGCTTATACGATCGAGGAGAATTCCTCCGTTCCATCACTTGACGATTAATTGATCAACGTTTTAATATCTGTCGAAATGATTCGTACGATTCCTCGTTCGAATCTTATTGTGTACTCTTTGTCTCAATTAGAAACGGCGTCTCAAAGCGCGAACGTCGCCGATTCATACGTTTACCCTTTTCATTTATATCTTTTTGATCTTATACCTTTTGGATATCCAAGATTAGATCGGCGCCTCTCCTTTAACGTCGAGGATTTACACTTACTTACGTTCGGTAATCGTCCGAGAAAGGAGGAGGAGGAGGAGGAGGATGAGGAGGAAGAGGAGAGGATGAGGAGGAGGTGGAATTAAAAAATCTCGTTCTCGTTCGGTACCCGGTATAATTCAGAGTCCGCGGCCGCGTATTCCGATCTCGCAAGACGCGAGTAAATCGCAGTGCATTCTACAAAGGACTGCAGTTATATTTAGTTTTGGCGCGGTTCTACTCTACTCTACTGTCTCTCTCTCTTTCTCTCTCTCACTCTCTCCTCTCTTTCTCTCTCTCTCTTCTTCTTCTTCTTCTTCTTCCCTTTCCAAGCATTTTCAGTCTTTTTGGAAACCCGTCCTCCACCATGTCTTCTAAAATATATCCGTACCTAAGGGAGAACCTTTTTGAGTTATTTGGAATCCAACTGGACAACTCTAACTACTCTCGTATTCGAATTTCTTTGTTATTACTATTCGGACTAATTTCACATTTACCATCTCGAAATAATCAACAATCGTTATTCCTTCGTTTATCTTACCTTTTCTTTCTTCTTCTTTTTTTCATTTATTTTATTTTATTTTATTTTATTTTTTTTTTTAATCGAAACGCACGCGAACGTAGTTGAAATTTTCTTTTTTTTTTTTTTTATTTTCCCTCCCCCCAACGGAAAATAAATTCGATCGATAATTGTAACTCGTCGAGCTTCAATTCTTTTTTATATATATATATATATCGTGGATTGAAACGTTAGGCGAGTTAGCATAGATCGAAACGAAATGAAAGGGACCTTTGAGTCACTTGGAATCTGACAAGACAAGCTCCTTCAACGTCTTATCTACTTCGAACATAATTCCTTTTCTTATCTTAATCATTAAATTTAATTAAAACATTTTCTACGAGACCTTGCATTATATTACGCTAGTAATTAAAACGCTAATTCTTTTTTCCCCCTTTTATCTCTCTTTACTCTCGTATAATTTAGCTCGTACATTTTTTTTCTATTTTTCGTTTCTTTTATTTTCTTCTCTTCTTCTTCTTTTTTTTCATTTTTTTTTTTTTTTTTTAATTTGTACATGACCGTTTTCGTACCACTTATCTGGGAGTTATTAAAACGGGACGAGATAATACCAATATTTTTTACTTCTTTGATATATATATATATATATATATATATATATATATATATATATATATATATTGTCGAGTTAATCAAGAAGGATCGTTCGTAAAAGGAACATTTCTTCATATCGGTGGAAGAAAAAAGAACATCCCTTTCGACAATATAATCTTCACGATCCTTCGACATAATCGAAAAGGGTAGTAAAAGTAGTAGTAGTAGTAGTAGTAGTAGTAGTAGTAGAATCGAAAGCTTTTAATCTTCTCATTTTCCAGCATTGAATATTTACTTCAACGGTTCATTGTTCTTCTATCGGTAAAAGGGGTGGACAAGTGTTCCACTTGGTTGCACAATACACATGGAGACCATGTATACTTAGCAACGAGTCTCTCTCTCTCTCTCTCTCTGTCCTTTTTTATCTATCTATCTATCTATCTATCGATTGTCTGAAGATGCATATAACGCATAGTGGTACACAGTGCACAGGTTAAGAGCTCTATTCATTCAACTAAACATGAAGGGAAAAAGAAAGGAAGAAAAAAGAAACGAGAAAGAAAGAAAAAAAAGAGGGAGACACAAACAACACATATGTACACGATAATGAGCGAGGTGAACACAAGAGAGAAAGAGAATGAGAGAGAGAGAGAGAGAGAGAGAATTAAAAACAGGAAGCAACTTCCTGACAAACCAATTCGCTTTGGTTCCTACT
>OU426851.1:28845882-28855882 GCA_911387685.1 Dolichovespula media | reverse complement strand
CCTTCGGTAGGGACACACCTGCCGCCTCGCAGGTGAACGATGAACGGAATTACCTTTGAGGACGAAGCAGGGACGACATGCAGCGGCATACCTAAGCGTAGAGAAGTTACCGAGAGCACGAGGAGTCCACACACCGCAGGTGCTACCGTGGAATTTTTCAAGGAGATGTACGACGATTCCACGTTTCCTCGTCATGATCAATTTGATCACTATGTATGTATAACTATCAAATTGGCTCCATTTCAATTGGATTTTCAATTATAATCCAATTACAATCTTCATTATTCGTACATACGATCTTTTGAACCTTTTATTTTAAATTTACGGAATCAATTTTTTCATAAATAATAATTTTCTATCGAATAGGTGACGTTGAGATATTCAGAAAATACAATAGTTTGACATCTCGTGTCGTTGTTGTATTTCTTCGATGATCGAAGTACAAATTTTTACGTAATAAAAAAAAAAAAGACGAAGAGAAAAGAAAGAAAGAAAGAAAGAAAGAGTCAAAGATCCGAATAAAAATATTCACGTGATTAAAAGAAGCGAGAAAGGATGTACATATCCAATTTGAATGATTTCGCGTTTATTAAAGATTAACGGAGATAGAAGAAAAAAAAAAAAAAGGAAAAAAGAATAAAAAAGAGAAAAAGAAAATTTAGAAATAAATTCTTCGCTCGTCACCTCGATGTCTCGAAAGAGATTCGAAGTTTAAGCAATCGCATTATCGTCCCCAAAATTTCAACGACGTATTCTGTTTCTTCTATATTTTCTTATTAATTAATACGTTAGATACACGTATATTTGTTGTATTTCATTAGATTCGCTACGCACGCTATCGAATTTTTTTTTTTTTTTTTTTTTTTTAATCGTTCGCTTACCGTGTCCTGCTTATTTTGTATACACACATAGAGACATATACATACGTACGCACACGTATACGCATGTATATGTTCACAAAAACTGGTTCTCCTTGCATTACGTAAACTAAACGAATATATATATATATATATATATATATATATATATATATATATATATATATATATAATTACTTCTTTTCGTTCAGTACATTCGACCAAAACGAAAAAACACCAATTTTTTCTTTTTTCTGTCCCCCTCTTCTTCTTCTTTCCCTCTGTAATCATCATTATTTATTACAATCATCAGCAAGATTTTTAACTCTTGGAAAAGTTCAATGTCGAAGTTCAGAGAATGCAAAATACTTTCGTGTTGGTGAGCGTATAATAAAAAAAAATAAAAAAATAAAAGAATAAAAAAACAAAAAATAAAAAAAAAAATAAAAATCACGAAGGCCGAGAAACCGGATTGAAAAAGAGCACCGAATTGAGTGAGCTTAATTGGTACATACATACATACATACATACATACATACATACATACATACATACATACATACATACATACATACATACATATATACATACATACGTACATACAGAAACTCGGAACATGTTCCTCTAACGGTAATCAACCGATTCGTTTTCGTCGCCACGAACTTTACGTAATTCCTCACAGGTTTGACAACTTTTGCCAAAGGCTTTAAACTTTTGTAGACATACGATAATTACTTTTTACAATTAATCCCTGGCTAATAAATCATATCGTTCGGATAATTTTATCAACGAGCAACCCACGGCCGATCCAATATATATACGACGACAATATCGCGCGATCACAATGCCGAACGTATGTCCTCGATACCGATTTAATTTTTATTTTTTTTAATCGTATTAAACGTTGAACGTCGAACTAAAAAAAATAAATAAATAAATAAATAAATAAATAAATAAAAATAAAAATTACAACGACGTAACGTTCTCCTTTCTTTTTTCTATCCTCCGTTTTTCTTTAAATACGCGATATATTTTAATTTTGTACAACTTCAACGTTAACATTTCGCAACGCGATATGCAATTAAGGGTTGAGAGAAAGGACAATTTTATATATAATATGTATATAATTATATATATAATTATATATATTGTATATATATACAATTATATATACAATTATATATATAATAATATTTTATATATATTTTAAATATTATTTTAAATATACAATTTTATATATTTATAAAGGACAATTTTTTACGAAAAAAAGAGAGAGAGAGAAGAAAAAGGAATTAAAGGGGGTGGGGGATGGAGAAGGGGTAAACGAGTTGCATCGTAGCTTGCATTCGATCGCATTCGTTGCATGTCGTTACTGCGTGTGCTGTATGTGTGTGCGTGCGTGCGTGTGTGTGTGTGTGTGTGTGAGAGAGAGAGAGAGAGAGAGAGAGACCAAACGTGAGTTAAGTTCAACGCGGCACGTTGAAAAGAGGAAAAGGAGAAATAAGAATAATGAGAAGTCAAAGAGGAAGCTAAGTAAAAACCTAAAGAAGAAAAGGAGAAGGGTAGTAGACGGTTGCTAAGCAGATGCCGACGCGACACGGACGCCTTTCGTTTCTAAAGGCACAGAAGAAAACTTTCGCACGAAACAAGTGTTACGTGATACGATAAAGAAAGAAAGAAAGGGGGGGGGAGAGAGAGAGAGAGAGAGAGAGAGAGAGAGAGAAGAAAGAGAGAGAAGAAAGATATAATTAAGCTATCCTCTGACATTCCTTATCTCTTTGTTACTTGAGAATAATATTCGATTTTTATGTGTTAGTTTCCTTTTTTTTTTTTTTAAAAAGAGAGAGAGAGAGAGAGAGAGAGAGAGAGAGAGAGAAATCGTTATATGAAATTTTATCTGATACGAGATTTCTAACATCGTTTATTAGAATGTATTAATTCCAATTGAATTTACTTTAGAGAGATAAAAAAAAAAAAAAAAAAAAGAGAAAATGTATTTTATTCTTAGGAAAAGGAATTGGAGATATGAAATATAATCGTATGTTCATTCGTACGATCAATAGATAAATCATTTTATTCTATCTATCGTTTTGTAAAAGGGAACAAATCGAAACAACATTACCTGATTTTATCAGAATATCCTGAGAAAACCCTTTAAAATCAGAAGATCTCTATAACCCAAGCCTCGTTAAAAACTCATTTACCAAATGAGAAACATTAAGGATCGCTTTTCGTTTGGAAATGAGTTTGTACGATCATCGACGGGCTCGAGATATATCGATCATCGTTTATGTAATAAGTTTTCTCCGAATAAGGAGAGAAGATCTACGACTGCAAAATGAATTTTACGAGAAGAAGAAGAAGAAGAAGAAGAAGAAGAAGAAAGAATTCTCATTGTATACATAATTTAATTTTTTATTTTTCTTTTCGTAAAGCGTATGAATATTCACAAAAAAAAGAAAGAAACGAATTTCTTTTAAATTTCTAACTAACAAATAATTATACGAACTACATAAATAAATAAATAAATAAATAAATAAATAAATAAATAAATAAATAAAAATATCCTGTTTAAATTCACAAATTTCTATTATAACGAAAGAAGATGAATGAATGAATGAAAGATAATGAAATAATTATACGTAATGAATAACTATTGCATTTAGCATGCTCATGTTTAAACCCATAGGATGTTTGAACTTACACAAAGAGAGACATTTCCCGTTGCACTTTCAAACATATTCCCTATGCTAAACCCGATCTTAGAGTTGCACGTGCGTATGCACTTGAGGAGACTACTACGGTCAAACGAACGCGAAAGCGCGTCTAAGTATGCACATCGGGTGCATCCGAAAGTGTAGAAATAAGAAAATTGACACGCGCGTTTTATCACGAAGGAGAGAAACAGAAGGAAGCGTGGGAGATCCGTTAATCGAAACGTTACGTGACTCTAATCCTTTCTCATCCTTACTTTTTTTTTGCTTACGATTTCAAAGTCACGTTTGAAAATGATCACGATCCCCGCGTTTACGTCTGAATAAATCCAACGAGCATTTTATTCGCTCTTTGTCATCCACCAAGACGTTTCACGAAGATTCGAAGGAGAATCTTTCTTATTTCCATTAATCGTCCGAAATTTCGTACGTTGAGTACGATTTAAAAAAAAAAAAAAAAAAAAAAAAGGAATAAAAAAAGAAGAAATGTTTCGTCGTACGTTTGGTGCGTTAGAATTAATTTAGAATTAATCGTTACATAAAAGTTTCGTTCGAAAAAATGTATATCAGCTTGATCAACGATACCACACAAGATTTAGGATCAAGATCTAAGTGAACGAATATCCATAACGTAAAGAAAAAAAATAAAAAAATAAAAATAATAATGTTCTCTAGAAAGTATCATTAATCGTTCGATTGACTCGAATTAAATTAAAGATGTCACGAAGATTATCCTTCGAATCTATTTTATTTCCATTAATCGTCCGAAATTTCGTACATTGAGTTCGATTTAAAAAAAAAAAAAGGAATAAAAAAAAAGAAATATTTCGTCGTACGTTTGGTACGTTGGAATTAATTTAGAATTAATCGTTACATAAAAGTTTCGTTCGAAAAAATGTATATCAGCTTGATCAACGATACGACACAAGATTTAGGATCAAGATCTAAGTGAACGAATATCCATAACGTAAAGAAAAAAAATAAAAAAATAAAAATAATAATGTTCTCTAGAAAGTATCATTAATCGTTCGATTGACTCGAATTAAATGAACGATGTCACGAGATCGATCGTAACGATAACGTAATCCTCTTCGAATAGGGTGAAAGAAAAAAATAAAAAATTGGTAGGTTAAATTCGGGATATTTACATTATAATCGATTAGGTAGGATAGAAAAAAAAAAAAAAATGGATGGATCGATGTGAACACCCCCATAGAAATGATTTTTCTCGAAACGATGAATTAGTATCGGTTTGGGAAAGACAACGTATGTATAAAACAAAATAGAAAGAGGATGTATTTATGTATAATCTCTCTCTCTCTCTCTCTCTCTCTCTCTCTCTCTCTCTCTCTCTCTCTCTCTTTTTTTCTCCCACACACACACTCTTTCTCTCGCTGTGTATAAGTGTGTACGTGTGTGTGTGGTTTTGAAGCGGATGTTCTATATGCGGCGAACCGGACGCACCGACACGCGTTGTACCTGACGCCGTACGCCGACGATGCACTAAAACTGTTTCTGTAAATAAATCTGTATAGGCCGAAGGAGAAGAGGAGAACAGAGGATGTTACTTCTCTCCTCTCCTCTCCTCTCCTCTTCCGTTTACTTCCTAGCCCTTTTATATTGTTTCGTAGAAAGACACGCGCGTGCGAATGGATGTCATGGGACTGAGGGCGTAGGCGTACACGCAAATGCTTTCTCTACGTCTTTCTACTCTAACAGATAGAAATTTTCAAAATTTCTTTCAAATCCGTTCTTTGTTCTTTTATTTATTTATTTATTTATTTATTTATTTATTTGGTTTGTTTTTTTTTTTTTTTGATTTACACATCTTCATTTCTCTTCTATTCGTTTGTTTGTTTTTTTTTCTTTGTCAACAACCTCGCACGTACGCCAATCTGATAAAAATTGAGTAAACATATCGTTTGTCTTTAATTTGCGTTAAAAATTTTAATACGACGAATATAAAAAGAAAAAAAAAAAAAACAGGAAAGAGAAAAGAAAAATATCGACGAACGACGAACGTCGTCACAAATATTTCAATCAATTCAAAATTCTTTACGATTATTTCGATAAACGAGACGAGAATGTTAAAAAAGATTGTATGAATCCGACGAAAGGTTCGATCGATGTATCGCCGTGCGAATATAAAAGTGATTAAAAAAAAGAACGCTCCTGGTATTGAATTGAAAAGAAAACAAAAAACAAAAGAGAAAAAGAAAAAGGAGGAGGAGGAGGAGGAGGAGGAGAGCGGGCCAAAAAAATTCACGAGAAAATTAATAGCGCATAGAGGTGGAAGGAATAAAAAAGTGGTAATAAATAAATCATCGATTATCATCATATCTTACGTCTTGCACGCTCGATGAAAGTTTTTCGATCGTCTCGATCGTCTCGATCTTTCATCGAAAGTCATCATCTTCGATCGACAATGATAAAGCCTTGACCCGGTTAACGTATTGCACCCGTATGCGTGCTAAAAAAAAACACCCGTATATTATAATTATCGATGAATAACACACCACACTTACGGCATCCTTTCCTGCGGGAAGCTAGAAAGGAAATGTCGTCATAAGTTTCTCTTCATCCTCTTATTTTTTCTTTTCTTTTTCTTTTCTTTTCTTTCTTATCGCCAAACGTACCCAAACGTAGGGAGAATAATCCTTCCTCCTCCTCCTCCTCCTCCTCCTCCTCCCCCCTCCTTTTTGCACTCCACGTCGTCCTTATAACGCACGCGTACGTTCACACACGTATCTTATGCATTACATGCTTCGTAACGATGATTCAATCGAAACGTTTGATCTTAACCATATTGCGTACGAGGTTTAAAAGGGAAAGAAAAAAAGAAAAAAGAAAAAAGAGAAAGAAAAAAGAAAAGGGAAAAAAAAATTAATAAATAAATATGAACGACGATGGATCGTCTGATTCGGATAGCGTTGGGCATTCGAGTATATTTGAAATATCGAGGAACAAAAAGGAGAAGGAAAAAGAAGAAAATAAAATAAAATAAAATAAAATAAAATAAAATAAAAAAAGAGAGAGAGAGAGAGAGAAGGAAAATAATCGATCGAACGAGAAAGCGATGATCGATCCTCGTAACGAAATGGGAGAAGAGGAGAATAAAAAAAATAATGTAAATCGTGGAACGATAAGAGACAGACGAGCGATGATAACGCATGGCGATCGAGATGCGAGAGGAAGGGCCGATTTATAAACAAGAATGGACACATATATATATATATATATATATATATATATATATATATATATATATATATATACGTAAAAGCACATAGCCTGTTTGTTTAACTTAATTGTGACTCATGACGAAAGATCACCACTACAAAACAAACTATTACTTTATACGCGATACGTCGTCGTCTTCGTCTTCGCGCGCGCGCTTGTCTTATGGTGATGACGTCACGGGCGTCGTCGGTCACTCGTAAAACTATGTATTGGCGTTAATTGGTGCTAATAATAAAAGAGCGTTGACCCACTAATGTTAGGAGACGCTTATATATCTCTTATTGCACTTAGTTAATATCTAAGATCTCATCGATTTTTTTTATTTATTTATTTATTTATTTATTTATTTTTTTTTTGTAAATCGATTAAAGTATCATCCAATCGTTAGACGATGCTTGAAATTTCACGACAATGATCACGGCATTGATTTTTGTTTCTGTTATTTCATATATGATTAATCGTAATGATCAACTGTATATAGATTAGATATTTAGTTTTCATTATGTTACGATTAATCGTAATTATCGATTGTGTAAAGTAATCATAAAATTAATCGTAAAATTAATTGTCAACAATTTGATCATGATCATTATAATAAATAAAAATGAATGAATGAATGAATGAATGAATGAATGAATGAATGAATGAATGAATGAACGAATAAAACTCTTGGAACGATGAACGTATATAAATGTAAATGTTCTTCTTCTTTTTTTTTTTTTTTTTTTTAATTATTCCCAAGATAAATAGCCTATTCAAAATGGCTTCTCGAATAATATCAGCGTGGATTGTTTTCGAACGATTTTTCACATGGATCGAGATACCGATAACGCTCAGAATTTTCGCATATGGATTGGCTTATTAAACCATCATCGACCACTTCCGTGATAGACAGGCACCGTACGATCTAGACGTTCGTGATAGGAACACGTAAACGTAGCGCGA
The DNA here is from genome assembly GCA_911387685.1 of Dolichovespula media. Classification (NCBI taxonomy): domain Eukaryota; kingdom Metazoa; phylum Arthropoda; class Insecta; order Hymenoptera; family Vespidae; genus Dolichovespula; species Dolichovespula media. Next base: position 28,848,126 of record OU426851.1, on the reverse strand, counting down.
TGGTTACGTGCAACCACGGGAAAAGAGATTCGACATGCATACGACACGATTCGCATAACTGTGGTGCTTAGACCACAAGCATTCTTTCGATCATAAGAGTTTGGATGTTATATCGTCAATTTATTATATTCATCGATCGTCCATTGATCCTCGTATGACGTCAGAGAAGACATTATTTTCTTAAATAATATAATATAATATAATATAATATAATATAATATAATATAATATAATATAATATAATATAATATAATATAATATATAATTATTATTAATCAATTTAATAACCTGCAAAAATATATTTGTTACAATATTGTATTAATATTTTCATATCATCATAAAATATTTATTATATAAAATGAATCGTAATGATTATATTTATGGATCAGATCAATAAACAATATTATGGATCGTACTAATTTGTAGTATGTCATAACCATAAGTAATAATTCTCTATCTCTCTTTCTCTATCCGGTGTCCCACGTATAAAATGAACACGTGTACGGTCCCAGCAGTATATTGCTTTATTATTATCGCGATATGGGTCGTCGTTTAATATAAAAAAAAAAAAAAAAAAAAAGAGAGAGAGAGAGAGAGAAAGGAAAAAGAAAAAGCTGTTTAAATAAAGTCAGAGAAAGAATTCGTTTGTTATGTAATTCATGGTACGTGTCTTTTAAGAGATTCATAATCTTTTCAACGTCGATTATGGTTACGAATTTATCCTGAATGAGATTATTCGTCAGATGAAATTTCACCTCAAGAAAGTAAGGAATACGAAGTGGAAATGCATAAATTTTAACTAACACCGCAATTTTATTTACGACCATTGTACACATTAATTTCGCATAATTTTCGTCTGATATTGAATAATAAGAAAAAAGAAAAAAGAATTGAATTTTAATTGAAATTCTTGCCGACACGAGCCTCTAAAATAAAAGAAAATAAATATCATTTCTCGTCCATTGTGCAATATCATTTGCAATGATTATAAATAAAATTATTTTCGCATAATTTTTATTACCAAATAATAAATATCGATAATAAAGAGTTTTCGTACGGATTATCGTTCGCGATAAGTTTCCAAAGATAAAATTTAATACGGACCCACCAGTAAAATTTCATCCGCAAAATTAACATAATTTATTTTATTTTATTTTTTTTTGTTTTTGTATTTTTTTTTTTTTTTTTTTTTTTTTTTTTTTTTTTTTTTTTTTTTTTTTTAATGATAAGCTTCGAGGATTAAAAGTAGAGACGCGCGCGAGTACTACATCGAATGCAAATTTGTTGGATTTAAAAATTTACATAAAGTCTCACCTTCGAGAAGGAGAAATTTAACAATTGAAATTATCAGAACACGAACGAGGTCGTACAAGGCGAGATCGTTTGGTATACATATTTGCACAGCTTTATCAACAGTTATATTCTGTTGAAGGATCTACGAGAGAGAGAGAGAGAGAGAGAGAGAGAGAGAGAGAGAGAGAGAGAGAGAGAGAGAGAGAGAGAGAGAGGATCCGCGTATCGCGTTAAATATTTAGCGATAACGTTAACGAGAAAAAATTTTATTTCGTACCGAGTAAACTTTTCTTACGCCTTTTTTCAATTTGTATAAACACGCAAAGCCGAAAAAAAAAGAAAATAAAAGAAAAGAAAAGAAACGAAAAAAAAAAAGAAAAAAAAAAAAAGAAACAGAAACGGTCGTTCAACAAAGCAAAGAATTTATGCTCGTTATCGAGTATTCTTCATTTTTCATTATTCAAATCCATATTTACGATAATATATCATTTTATCGCGATTTTTTTTCCTTTTTTATCTCTCTCTCTCTCTCTCTCTCTCTCCCTCTCTCTCTCTCTCTCTGTCTCTCTCTCTCTCTCTCTCTTAACCTCTGGATCAACAAAAACCAATGATAGCAATGATAATTAGTAGTCATCGAGCAAACCTCGATGCATTCTTAACATTCTTACGTTAATAACCGATATCATTTTAATTGGAATAAAACGATTCGTAATTATCTCTCGTTGGAAAGATGACGAAATACGGTGTCATTGATTTTTTTTTCTTTCTTTCTTTCTTTCTTTCTTTCTTTTAACGCGAAATTTAATCGATTAGAACGAACGCAATCTTTCGAGATAACCTCCCGTGTAACTAGTTAAGAATGTTCAGAGATTAGAAATTAGAAATGGAATCGATGACAATGGATAATATAACGATTACGAGATTATTCGTAGGACACGCTTATCAACAAAT
>OU426851.1:28821390-28843890 GCA_911387685.1 Dolichovespula media | reverse complement strand
AATAAAACGACACGTTATTGCCAACGGTGGTAACATTAAAATCGATTTATTAGATATAGCACGCGTAAGGGGAGTTCTGTAATTATATGATATTCGAGATTAAAAATATCTGTCTGTTTGTTGATTGAAAAACGTCTATATATCTTTTCTTTTCTTTTCTTTTCTTTTCTTTTTTCTCTTTTCGAGAACGATTATCGATTATCGATGACACAGACGATTCCATTACTCTCGGAAGCTATTCGACTTCCTTAATAATCTTTCTCGTACGTATCTCAATACCGAGAATCGAAGAAAATATTATAAATGGTTTGACTATATTATACATATTCATACATACATACATACATACATACATACATACATACATACATATATATATATATATATATATATAACTAGCTTTATGGATTACTTCTCTGTTCAGTTAAGATTTATATACATTATTTGTGTGTTTCCATATACTTTCTTGCTATACCAAAACTATGTTGTTTATATGTATATGTAATATAAACTATACATAAGTATGTATGTATATATCAACGTTATCGCCATACTTCGTAGTTTCACGCTACCAGAGGAGAAACTTTACGAGCTGCCCAGTAGAAACACGAGGTCTTTGTAGTCACGCTTTATCTCATATATATATATATATATATAAATACGAGAAGCTCATTATTTCCTAAAGATTTCCTTATATACATTTGTACGTACGTATCACAAAAAAAAAAAGAAAACAATGACAATGAAATAAAAAGATTAAACTTCACGATAGACGAATATGTCTTTATATATATATATATATATATATATATATATATATATATATATATATATATATATATATATATATATATATATATATACACACACACACATATTTGAAAATAACAGAGAGAGACGAGTAACCTATCTATGTGTGAGTATACACGTTTAAAAAAAAACAGATAAATAAATAAATAAATAAAAAGGATTAAAGGAGAAAATACGTGTACACACACACACACACACACACACCACGTATACGTATCTTTATGTGTTCTAATAACAATCCATTCGAGATACAGGGACGTTAGGGAAGGTGGGTGAGGGGGAGGAGGTGGCTGAGCTCGTAAAACACATATAAAACTTTCGCGTTTATAACTATGGAATCGATGCGTGTTACCGTTACGCCATCGTTCTGCTTCATTATCCGCGAGATGACTTACGAGTGACCGTTCGTTCGTTCGTTCGTTCGTTCGTTCGTTCGTTCATTCGTTCACGTAACACGATGCGGAATAAGAAAAATCTCGATCGGCTCGATTACCAAGGCGCTTATATATCTGAATAGCAACACTTGCTTCCAAGGAGTCGCTGTGTCGCAAGTATATAACCACCACCAATATTCTCTCTCTCTCTCTCTCTCTCTGCATTTGCAATGCATTTTCTCGATATATAGTATTATATCGATCGACATATTATTTATCGTATACGAAGGCGGACTCTCCTTTATAAACGAATAACGCTTAACGTTAATTAATTCAGAAACGTAGTAACGAATAACATTTGACGAATTTCAAATATTCGTTCGATACCGTACATACATACATACATACATACATACATGCATACATGCATATATATATATATATATATATATATATATATGTGTGTGTGTGTGTGTGTGTTTATTTACGTATGCACGATATACACTTCAGATTTTATACAAATATTTTGATTGCGTTTCAATATTCATACGTTTGAAAAGAAAAGAGAAAAAGAAACGAATTTCTTTACGTTCGATTGAGACTACTTTATGTGGGCATTATCCTCATTTCCTTTAACGACTTTCCCGATAAAAAGGTAAATCAGCCGTTTTTGTTTTTGTTTCTTTCGTTTTTCCTTTTCTTTTTTTTTTATTAATTTTTATCAAATACCTACACATTGCTTGCATCGTGGTGGCGTTATCTATTTTTTCGTTTCTTTCGTAAAAAGAAGTTAGAGACGGTAGAGTATAGAAAAGAAATGAACAAAACAAAAAAAAAAAGAAAAAGAACAGAAGAAGAAGAAGAAGAAGAAAAAATCGGTCATCACGAATATTACAGATAAATCTCATGACTCTTCTTAACTTTATTTATTTATTTATTTTTTTTTTTTTTGGTAATAAAATGAAGAAAAAAGGAAGATGGGAGTATAAGAAGTCCTGTTTCCTTTCGTAAAAGAAAAAAATAAATAAATATATAAAATAAACGAACAAATATGTAAACAAACAAAAGTAAAACGCGACGTAGGCTCGTCGATGCACATAGCTCTCTCTCTCTCTCTCTCTCTCTCTCTCTCTCTCTCTCTCTCTCTCTTTCTCTCATAATACTAAACGAACGCGCTCCTCGTTGCGTTCCATAAATGGCTGCCGATGCCACGAACGTGAACTAACGAAGAGCGAAACTGGATCTCATTCCGAACGGCGAGAGTGATCGCGCCCCGATCGGTGCCTTGTGCGGGAAATAAAACGAGGGGGGGGGAGGAGGAGGAGGAGGAGGAAAGAGGGAAAAAAGGAAGGAAACGGCCGTCAAGAATTCTAGAGCGTGTTTTCTGTACGTCGTGCCATCGCGCCACGCAAAACTTCAGATACATCGAGTAATCTCTCCCCCGGACCAGCTCAACTAAACGTCATTTTTGTCTTAATATTTATTATTCCCCCGTTTTCTTTTTCCTTTTTTTCTTTTTCTTTTTTTTTTTTTTTTTTTTTTTTTTGAAATTATTCGACTTAATAATATATATATATATATATATTTTTTTTTAAAATAATTATTCGACTTAATAATATATATTTTTTTAAAATAATTATTCGACTTAATAATATATATTTTTAAATAATTATTTGACTTAACAATTATCATACACGGTGGGACCAAACTAAATGGTTCCTAAGCTCGTAGTTTGACAGTCTGTCGAAAGGAAAAAGAAAAAAACACACACACACACACACACACATATATATATATATATGGTAAAAAAGTTATTAAAAATTACATTCATTTTTTAAAATCATCCAATAATATTTCATACGCTCTATTATACGTATAAAAAGGATTCATCGATATTGTTGCAATAATATAGTTGGAATAATTTTATTCAAACGGGAACTATGAAGATCGTTGATAATTTTATAATGCAACGATGATTGCAATATTTAACGGGAATAAAATTCCTTTGATGATTCGATGAAAAACAAAAAAAAAACCGAAGCCATAAATTATTAGCGCGTTTAAACGAGAAAGAAAAGTGAATAAAAAAAGGGAGAGGAGACTCTTGGCTTTTGCCGGTTACGTAGATAGAGATAGATAGATAAATATATAGACAGATAGAGGTAGAGAGAGAGAGAGAGAGAGAGAGAGAGAGAGAGAGAGAGAGAGAGAGAGAGAGAGAGAGATGGTATTTACAGGTATTTCCGACGTGCTCGTACATATGTACATGGGTAAAAGTTATGAATGGGTGGGTGTAAGCTTTGGTGACGCGTAGAAAATCTATGGATATACGCCAAGTTGTATAATTCTGGTCGAAAGTGCATACAAACAACGGTGACGTATTCGTGTACATAGTATAATACACGCATACGCGACAGAGTAAGCGTGATATCATTCGTCTAATGTCATGATTTTATAAGAAATAAATAATAAATTTATAATAATAAATATTAATTTTATATATATATATATATATATATATATATACATAAGAAATGAATAATAAATTTGTCGTTAGATTTAATTTCATTTGATTGTCGCAAGTTCAAATTACAATTGGATATTTTTTTTGAAAGATCATTGAAAATTTGATGACGAGCCAGGAAAAAGAAAAAGAACAAAAAAATTTTATTTCGTTCATCGCCAAGGATTAATTGGCTTTTATTTTTGTTTTCTTTTTTTTTTTTTTCTTTATTTCGACTTATTCAATACTTTTTCATTTATTTATTTATTTATTTATTTCCTATTTTAAAGAAGAAATTGTAAACCAGCCCCCCCCCCCCTTTTGCACCTGACGAGATAGATCGACCCGCGGAATTTTAATACACTGTAGAAAGGCTCAACTCGAAAATCTAATGGGCCATTGTTTATCCGTGTCCGTTAGACGTGCTTTTGATTAATGCCACCATAAACACGGGCCCGGACGCGTAATAAATTTGCAACGAACGCTCGCTCTCGATGTCCAGCTAACTCGGCTTTCTCTCATAACGTACGACTTCAAATTGTGTTCACTCTTCTTCTTCTTTTTTTTATTTTTTATTTTTATTTTTTTTTTTTTTTTTCATGAAGTATCACATTCGAATGCTAATAATACTAAGAAAAAATGAACTTCAAGGAAAGAAAGAAAGAAAGAAAAAAAAGGAAGAAGAAGATAAACGATCCTCTAATTTTTAATTTCAATACAAAAATGAAGAAAAAAAAAAAAAAAAAAAAGAAAGAAAGAAAGAAATACAAAAATCGTTGGAATTATCTTCGTTATTTTTTTTTCTTTTTTCTTTTTTAATCACAGAAGTAATATACGAAATAACATTCCTTCAAATCCGTTTCTATTTCTGGATCGAAAGTTTCTAGGCGATTATCGAAAGGGAAAAAAAAAAAAGAAAAAAACCAGAAAAATTAAATAATCGTTTCTCATCGATAAATGGGCACACGCGTTTATAATGATTCCTTTTCTATCTTTTATCTTCTTTTCTTCTTTTCTCTTCCATTACTAATATATCAACGACGGAACGAAGAAAGTTGAACAATGATCATGGAATAGAATTAGAAAAAAATTAGATGGGCTTGGGAATATGTATGTCCTTTGTCCTTTGTTCGATCTTGTATCGATCGAGAGAACGACGAACCAACGCGCAAGGAGGCCTCCTCTTCCTCTTCCTCCTCCTCCTCCTCCTCCTCCTCCTCCTCCTCAACCTCCTCCTCCACCTCCTCGGTTACTAATGGCGAGAGGAAAGAGACATATCGGGTTTAAACCTGTTCGATTAAACACCTGAAACCGCAGCCGTAACGGTTATTGACAGATTTTACCGCAGTAATGTCGCGTTGCGAAAGAAAAAAACCGCGAAAAAGTTCGCGATAAAGAGAGAGAGAGAGAGAGAGAGAGAGAGAGAGAGAGGTTGAGAACAATTTTAAAAAGCCGTGAACGATAAACGAATTCGTCATCGGTCTCCTACGAAGATGATACTGTATAACACGGTGGGATAGGGGGGGTAGGGAGGGGGGAGGGACAAACCGAAATCTATACAAAATTTATCTTATCTGGTAGATTTTAAACGAGCATTCGTTAATGGGCCTCTTCTATTTCGATTTCTAAATATTTAATTTTTTTTTTTTAACTTCCTTCTTTGCTTCCTCCTCCTCCTCCTTTTCCTCCTCCTCCTCCTCCTCCTCCTCCACCTCCTCCTCCTCCCTGATAAGAAATACTTGGAAAGGAAAGAATAAATTTGTTGGGATAAAAAAAGAAAAAAAGAAAAGAAAAGGAAAAAAATACGCTGAATTTCAATCGTCATTATATAAAAATATAAAACGATAGAAAAGTAAGGGGAATGATCATAGGTTGTGTCGATGAATTAAAAATATAATAACAATAATAATAATTATTATACGACAGATATCGATAGCCGTGAAATACGACGATTGGGAAATAAAAATAATTCTGCTAATAATAGTTAGAAGTAAATGTGATATGAAATAGATAGAAAACGAACGAACGAATTGCAGTGTGATTAGTAAGCGTCAATGAACGATTGATAAAGAGAAGATCAAGAGAGACGACGACTCTATTTTTCTTCTTGATAATATACAACTCTGACGTCTGTCACATTAGTCAAAATAAAAATTGCTTCGTATAAACACGATATAGATTCGTAGCAATGATCGTCATTTCAAATGACGAGGAATAAACATTTCGAATCATTGACGGTCATTGATTTTAATTGAACTTCTATTATACTAACCCTCGCGTTATATGTACCATGATTATCCTTACAAGGTATTAGAAATTATGTCAATCAATATATGTATGTATGTATGTATATACACATACATGTATATATTATAAATGTTATATATATATATATATATATATATATATATATATATATATATATATATATATCGATATTATATTATTGTCTTACAATCGAGCTTCAATTTTCATTGTACTTTGGAATTTTTTCAACTTACGTGCGTGTAAATAATTGAAAATTTTATTATCAATTGCGTGTGTGTAGGAATTTATTAAAAAGAAAAGAAAAAAGATTTGTAAAATGTGCCGTAAAAAAAAAACTGTGATATTTCTAAAGATCGAATTTTGAATCCCCCTCCCTTTCGATCATCGTAGCTTGTGGCGAAAACGAGAAACAAAAAATATATATATATAGAGATTCGAACGAAATGGACACAAAAGGGCAGTGAAATTGTGTGACGTAATAAGACCCGCATAAAGGCAATCGAGATAAATCATGTTAAATTGCTAGACGACACGTTTTTAGCAGCCTCTTTTTCTTTCTACTCCTCTTCTTCTTCTTCTTCTTCTTCTTCTTCATCATCATCATCCTCCTCCTCCTCCTCCTCCTCCTCCTCCTCCTCCTCCTCCTCCTCCTCCTCCTCCTCCTCCTCCTCTTTCTTCTCTTCGTCTCTCGAGCGTCACTCAACGAAATCATTGATTCGTTTGTGCGTAGACTCTTAAGTAAGATCTCGTCGGTATTTATTTCTAATATAGAATTATTCGTTGATAGGTTCGAGCGTGCACAACTCGCGAAATTATTATCAACAACAATTTGTATCTTAAATAAAATATATGACAGACGTTAAATTTTTCTTTTTCTTTTTTTTTTTTTTTCTTACATAATACAAATGAAAATTGGTAAGAAATTAAATTTTGTTTTCTTTTTTTTTTCTTTTTTTTAAATCGACCTGCGACTGCACGCGCACGATTATCAGTCGTAAATGGGGTCGAATTTCTTTCTTTTCTTTTTTTTTTTTTTTATGGTAAACAATCGTATTGCCCGATGGCATTAAATTAGAGAAACGACGGCGTGTGTCATACGTCGAATACGACAATCGAAGATCGTAGGAAGAGCCAAGAGAGGACAAAAGGTCGAGAGTGAAATCGCTTTCATTCAGGATATCGTGCACGCGTGTGGTTGTGTGTGTATTGTTGTATCGCTAGGGGGATCACAGATGTTCGAAAATCTTTATTTGAAGGAAAAAAAAAAAAAAAAGAAATAGAATGAAAAAAAGCTCGAGAATCTCTTCAAAATTTAATGAGTCGGTCTCGATAATATTATTATTTATCATTATTATTATCTGTTTGTATATATATATATATATATATATATATATATACACACACACACACGCGCATTATTATACGAGCAATTTCAAAAATTTCTCGATAACCTTATAGAATCGTGATTATATGAAAATTTAGAAAGAAACATTAGAAGAAAATAAATGTACGTAATAAGACGTTCGCGTGTTCGTTTCGATTCTATCATTAGATTTAAGTAAAAACGGTAAAGAAAGAAAAAAAAAACAAAGAATATTGTAGGAACGCGTATCAGGAGGGGGGGAGGGGAGGGGTAAATATAAACCGGGATCGGAGCTCTCAGGCAATCATAAATTCGATATCGAAAAACTAATTCGAAATATCGCCGATGCAAGCCGGTAAACGTAGAGCATTGTAGCCTATATCGTCAAGGTCACGACCTTCTCGAAGAATCGTGACCGGACTGCATGTTACTTTTCCCTGGCAGGTCGTTGCCTCTCTTTCTTTCGATGCAATATAAGTTTCTTTCCTCCTCCTCCTCCTCTTCCTCCACTATCTCTTCTTCTTCGTCTTCGTCTTCGTCTTGTTGTTGTTGTTCTTCTACTTCTTATACCAGTACTACTACCACTACTACTACCACTACCACTTTCCTCTCCCCTAGTTTAGTATGAATCTCCTTTAGACGATGCTATTATCATTTCCAACCCTCTCGCGTAGGAACGAGTCACGAATAAACGAAATTGTTCTCTGTCGTTTATGGTTTTTTTTTTTTTTTTTTATTTATACCTAATCGATTATGATTATGATAAATTATTACCCCGATACCGATATATCTCATGGCGCGTATGTAATTCGTTTTCTATAAATTAAACCTTTCATCGTACAGCGAACAACCTTTGGTATAATATTCCAGTTTCATACATGCATACATATATATATCCACAGAAAATACCCTATATTTTATTTGTGTTTTATAAATTAAACTTTGGATATTTAATTACCAAAGATGCACATACGTGTATATATATAAATATATACTAAGTGAAACAAATTTTTACTTTTAATATTCAAGTTTAATAATTCAATACTCCACATTATATATGTTCGTGTGGTGTGGTGTGCGTGCGTGCGTGCATGCGTGTGTACTTTTCGATGGCTGGATTTTCATAGCTCGTAACACGTTCCGCAACAGTGAACGCAGTAGATCCGAGAACGGTATTGTATTCAAATCGGCGCCTAGTAAAGCCCGACGCGAAAAGGAATCGTTCGATCGCGTGGCGCGAGCACGCGGAACGGAACGCGCAAGGACGCGGATCAACACGTATATATATATATATATATATATATAATATTCGAGCCAAAAAACTAGCCGATAACTCGTTTAAACCATACGAAGAAGTTTGTTGAAGAGAGAACAAATTCTCAATCGATATACACTGATATCGTTTTATCACATGTTTCCTTAATGGTTAGTCATTTTATCAAATATCACGAGAACTGAATATTTTTCTTGTGATAATAGTTTTATATATATATATATATATATACACACACGCACAATCATTCTTAATTGCAAATCTAATTTTGGTATATTAAATAATGCTATATCATATAAAATATATTCTTTTTGATTATTAATTATGTGCTACGAACATACGTACATACATACATAGATACATATATATATATATATGTTCATTTTCATTATACGGAATCGACGATAAAATGAATCCAAGCATTTAAATAATTTATTCACACAAAATCACACATGTCAAACCCCCCCCTGTTCGATCGGACTGTAGGATCGATCGATCGATTCGTTTACAATTCAAATCGATCAATATTATCCTCACGAAAGATCGTAATCATTGTTAAGGTACGTGATCGTTTTTCATAAAAGTCGTCTCGCAAAATGCATTTTTCTTACTATCCGCCATCTTGTATACCAACGATTAACGCGTCATAAAAGAGAACACACCACTGAACGATTTTCAAACCTTTTCTCTCTCTCTCTCTTTCTTTGTTGTATAACTGATATATATATATATCATATATATATATATATATATATATATATATATATATATAAATATAGATTATGTAACGATTATTGTCATACGATACATCAATTTAACATAATAATCATCTTTATTATTATAACCAGTACACGCGTGAATAAATCAAATAAAACGATTAATAATAAACGAAACGTCAATCAAATTCTATAAGATAATTGTAGGTAACAAAGTGTGACGTCATAAAGAACGCTTTTGATGCCAGATAACGTTCCCCGTTGAACCAACCAACCGACCAACCAACCTCCCCCCCTGGCTATCGCCGGTAACGTTGTCAAATTTAAAATGAGAAAGACGAAAAAATCAAAACGTTGGCGGAAACGACACATACTCGGCATACGAAGTAATTAAATCGAACTTTAAAGGATTGAAGAATCCCCCTTAATCCGAAGAATCGTTTCGTACGTTTTTCATTGGACGCTTACGTTCGTTCGTTCGTTCGTTCATTGTCAATTTGTTTTATTTTTTGTTTTATTTTTTTTTTTTTTTCGAGAACGTCGAACCAGCCTCCCGACGATCATCTCTTTTTCCTCATCTCCACGGAGTAACACGACTCGCGCGAGAAACAAGTTGACGCATGTGCTTTTCAAAAAAAACGAGCGAACGAGCAAGCGAGCAACGTAGAGAGAAAGAGAGAGTGATACATAAAAAATAAAATATAAGTAAAAAAGAACAAAGACTCACCGACAATGAGTTAGTGGTAGTTGGGACACAACGGGAGAGGATCGACGATATACGATATAAAAAAAAAAAAACAAACAAAAAGAAAAAAAAAAAGATCCAGTTGGCAAAATCGGCAAAGATGGGGGTTGAGGAGGCCCCGAGCGGCGTCAGGACGACGAATCGAAGCACCGCATGCGTTCTTTCAAACACAGAAACGAAGAGGTAGGATGGACAACGATGATGACGACCACGACGACGACGACGACGACGATAACGACGACGACGACGACGATCGGCGCTTCTTCGTATAACGCGTCGAATCTTTCGACCACATAATAATCTCAATGTACGCGGCGATCGGTTAACGTACGAGACAATTTAGGATAAATGGTTAATCATCCGTCGGGCAAGTTTAACCGACGAGAAAAACGACGACAACGACGACGACGACGCGCCAACGTAGGGAGAACTATAAAATAATAAAGAATCCGCGAAATGTATTCGTGCCAACGGACACTTCGCTACTGTGCCGCGACGCGTAGTCGTTATGCGGCGGCCCGATCTCGGCGAGCTCGGCGATTGGTGGAGGGGATAGACGCTCGGCCGCGAAACTTATCGACCAATCCCGATGTCGTTCTTTCCGATCTTCTTCCGTCTTATTACGTAAGATGGCGCGTCATTCGTTTGTTTTCACCGGAACGTAGATAATTTTATTTTATTTTATTTTATTTTATTTTATTCTTTTCTTTTTCTCGAGATAATTGTCATTGCAACAAATTATATTGCGTAGATCAACATATATGAATAAATAATTTTATATATATATATGTGTGTGTATTTTTTTTTTTTTTTGTTAATTAAATAATGTACCGAACAAAATTAGTTAAGAAGTTGCGAATCCTCGTTTAAATGGATTGGATTTATTTTAAAAATATCAAATTAAGAAACAAAAAATGAAGCAAGGCATATGAGCTAATGGTGTTCGAAAGAGAAAGAGAGAGAGAGAGAGATACAGAGAGAGAAATAGATATATTTTTTGAATATAATGTCAATATTAATATTATTGATATTATTCATTACTTATATTTCGTTTTACAGCAATCCTTTAATACGTGGTTTATGATGGTGATGGTTTATATCGACAATTAAATTAATTTTTTATTATATCTCGTTTAAGTAAACTTATTTCGCTTAAATAAATACGTTATCGCATATGTACAATGTATTCGAAGCAGAGCGCGAGAACTGTTTACATCAGCTCCACTCTGCAAAATTGGAATCGGTGACGCTTTCAGGTGTGAGAGGCCACAAAGATGGTGGTAAGTTTGGATAATTGTGTAATTCCGGTGGTACATCCCATATGGGATAAGTTATTTCTTCGGTCGTATCCGGATTGGTAATATCTACGAAAAATTCTTTAACTATATCTTCTGGATTGGGCCATCCACCTTGAGGTTTGAAGTTAGAAGCTGCCATTTGTTTAGCTGCAACTTTAAATTAAAAATTAGCTGCTCGGTATATTAAAATATTTCTCTGTGTTTATTGGTATTATTACCGATACGTTGAAGTTCCCATATCAAGGGGGGTGCGTAATGGGTAAACTTGCAGCTACTTCCAAAGGCGCAATCACCGCTGTTCATATACCTCTTGCAAGGTATTTTTCCTTGTTCTTCTCGCAATATCGTCTCAGGATCTAAAAGGGTATCATTCGCAATGCAAATAAAAATAATATAGATATTATGGAAAATGAAAGAGTAAGATCGTATAGGTTAAGTTCTCACGATCATCCTTTTCTTTTTCTTTTTTTGATAATAGCATTCTTCGTAAAAGTTCAATATTAATAAATTATGTTAAATACCTTTGTAAAAGCTATAATGATCCGCTCGATTTTTGGCATGCTGTAAACTAGACAGATGTTTTCTCCTGGCTTCTGGATCGTCCTTAAACGATCTATCGCAATAATCGCAGTAATATCTTCTACCCATTTTATCGTATTTTTTATAATAGCAGAAGTAATGAATATACGTATATATGTATATATATATGTATATATACTAAGGATATTAAATTATTTACACGAAACGTCAATGTACTTAAGATTCGCATGCACGACATTTAAACAACATATATAAACATGGACGCGTTTCGTTGGGAAACTGCATTATCGATAGTTCGGAAGCATTTGAAGCACCATCTAACGGCAATTTTGCGAATAATATACTATTTCATTATAATGATCTTTGCATTTTAAAAAGATATATATATATATATATATATATATATAATATGTAAAAAAAGAAAAAAAGAAGCAAAAACAAATGTTTCCGTATATAAGCAGTTCAATTTCGACACGTTATATTACAATCAACGTGCCATCAGTTAGTACATTTAATGGATATTTATTATTATTTTTTTTTTTTTTTATACACAAACAGATTACATACACGATACTGCTCGTTTAAACATTACAATTGTTTTTCTTCTTCTTACATCCTTGTAATATAATGTATACTGCGGCGTTTTTTTGTGCGTAGCTAATCTAGTTTTATGTGATAATGCCGTCGTATCGACGAAAATGTTTGCGTTGCCTTTTCCCCCCTGCGCCCGACTTCTCTTCTTCTGCTTTTTTCTTTTTTTTGATCTTTCTTTCTTTTCTTTTCTTATCTAAGCTGTACATAATCAACGATAGAAGAAATCCTCCCCGATTATTTTATTTCAACAAATATTATTACTCCTCTCGATGGGAGATTTACCAAATTGTTTAAGCGTTTAAGATCGGAAGCATTTAGTATTAAATAGAGGAGAGAGAAAAAGAGAGAGAGAGAGAGAGAGAGAGAGAATAATATTAATTAACGTTATATACGAGGAATATCTTAAAAGTTAATGAAAATTACAAGCCAGCTACTACCTCCTTACCGACCGTAGTTAAGAAATTACGATAATTCACAGTCGAATAACACCATCGATATCGATATCAATTAAATTAACCTAACAAACATCTTCGACGATCGTCAAACACTTCTTGGTTAGCTTCTTACACAAGCGATAGTTTAATAATTTATAAATAACGTGGAATGTGTAGAATGTATTTTTTTTTTTGGATTATTTCTTTTCCTTCTTCTTCTTTTTCTTCTTCTTCTACTTCTTCTTCCATCATGAGAAAGCCGAAATATTTAAAGTCGAGAGATATCGTGTATCTCGCTATACGAGGACGATAAATTGACGAATAATTACGCCCGAGTTGTTCTACGTACTTCGCATCGTTCTCTTTTTTCCCCTCTTCCTTTCCTTTCCTTTCTCTTTCTTCTCTTTTTCGTTAGATAAAATGAATCGATCGATCTCATTTAACATGTTCGTTAATTCGTGTCGGAGATAAGCGATGATCGTTGATCGTTGAAGAAGTTTTTCGTGTGAAAAATGTTTTGTGTGTGTTTTGTTATACCGACGGTATATATTTTCCCTTATCAAGCGTCACGAGTCGCGTTATTATATATATATATATATATATATATATATATATATATATATATATATATATACTTGGAATATCCCCTGATTTTTCGCATGATCGCACCTTTCGTGATTTTGATCGCACTTTTCGTGATACGCGCGCATTTACCAAGAAGAGACACATTTGACTATTATTACAATCGTTCGATAATCTACGAAGTATCGTTGTGTTCCAAGAAGAAAAATCGAATGGAACATCTCAAAGCTTAACTATGATAAAAGAGAGAGAGAGGGAGAGAGAGTGAGAGAATATTGAAACATATGTGTTAGATGGATTCTAACTTCTAAACATCGAGGTTGTTTTCGAAGGTCAAATTCAACGCGTTTTTCGTTCTCGTTCGATTTGGAACGTTATTTTCGTAAGAGAGAAATATATAATATTTTTACAATATATATATCGGTATGTATGTATATATATATATATATATATATATATATTTCTGTCTACGAAGTATCTCCTTCTTTTCAAATTTCAATTCTTAACTTTTTTTCCTAACCTCAAACAAAATTTTGAATCCACGTGAATTTTTCCTTTTCATTTTTGTTTCCTTTTTATTTTTTCTTTTTTTTTTTTATTTATCCCTGACGAAGTTCCGTCATCGTACGAGAATATATATTTGAATAATATTTTTCACGAAATTCTCTTTCCTCCGCGAAATTCCTTTCGCAGAAATACCGGACGACGTATTCACTGTGTGTACATTTCGAACGTAATATCGTTAAACACATATGTATACAATTGTTCAAAAATAATCGCGTCGCTTCGTGCATCTACGTTTAATCGTTAATTCCGATATAAATACGATTCTGAAGAAAAATACGAGAACGAATCAACGAGCTGAACTGGCCCAATCGACGGAGGGCCCACGATCTCTCCTTTTTTTTTTTCCATTTTCTGATCTTTTTCTTCCTCCTCCCTCCTCCTCTTCTGTCGTTAATTGTTATTATTATTAAAAAGATAATCTCAACGCTGGAGAAACGAAGAAGTTGCTTTTGCATTCTTTTTCCAATTTTCTTTTTTTTTTTTTCTTTTCGTTCTTCTCTAATTTTTCTTTCCTCTTTTAATTAGCGTCGTACATTTTTAGGCCCGCTAAAAACATTGTTTCATTTTGCCCCTACCATTTAACATGATCGTTTATCTACAAATAATAGGAAAAGCTATTATGACTAGAATGAATTAGATTTTATGATAGTGGGCTTTGTTGCTTCGTTTGCTTGGCAGTACCGTACGATGTTCTACGTTTTGCTCGTTAACGTAAATATTGCTGCGTTTTTTTTGCTTTTTATTTTTCGATCGTGATTAAAGACGAATCCAGCGAGAGGGAGGATTTATAAGCGTTTGTGAACATACATACGTACACGCATACATACATACCACGCGCGCGCGCGCGCGCGTGTGTCCGTGTTTGTCACAACGAGATAGGTTAAATTAACGCATTGAAATACACAAAAATCCTGGCCGTCGTTCGTTATTCATCGTTAAAAAAAAAATAAAAACTAAATTCGCACGTGAAATATTATTCTTTTATTTCGTTTGAATTTTTCTTCATTCTCTCTCTCTCTCTCTCTCTCTCTCTCTCTCTCTCTCTCTTCTCTCTCTCCTCTCTCTCTCTCTCTCTGTCTCTCGATAAAAAAACATTGGACATTTGCCGAGAAGAATTATTCGTAAATTTGTTCGTGATAATGGATCATTGGCAACGAGCTCGGTAGGTTTGTAATATTTATATTTCAAACATCCGTCGCGTGCGATGCTTTCCATTTAAGTATTACGAACTTGAGTGATCGATGTCAACGATTGCTACGAGCGCCAACTATCGGAGAAACGGATGAATTATTTCGATAAAATGAGCCCCTTAAGGATAGGCAATTGTTCTTACGCGCTTGTACGAAGGAAAAGGAAACGTTTCTTTAAAAAATTTTTTTTTTTCTTACGCGTATTTTACGCACAAGTTAATTCGTGAACGATTATAGTTATCGGATGGCAAAATTACGAATGTATAAATATGTGATTAATTCTTCTTACGATAGGATCCAATGAATCATCGAAATTAGTATGTATAGATTAAAATGTGTCTCACACGTATGCGTTCCATAGTTTATCATTATTATTATTATTATTATTATTTTCTTTTGTTTTCTTTACCATCAATTCGATAAAGTATTTCGTCGTTATTCTTAATTGTCTTATCTTTTCAATATAATAATAATAATAATAATATTGATATTAATATACGTACATAATATATACGATAAAGAGAGTATATATAAGTTTGTTGAAAAAAGGGGATGGAGGTTGGCCTGTTAGGGCAGACGAGGGTGCTTTTTACGCATTATATGTATATATATATATATATATATATATATATATATATATATATATATTTACTTTCATATATGGATTATCAAACGTCTCTATAATTCGCTATATACCGTAATTCGGTAGTTTATAACGAGTTTCGCGATTAATTAATTCGTACGTGGTGTTGGACCGACCAAAAATTTTTTATTCTCGAAGGAGTTTGATATATACCCTTTCTGTTGTTCTGTATTTTTTCTCTCTTTCTCTCTCTTTTTTTTTTAATACTTTGTTCTCAAGCTCGAGTTTGGCTCGGTGAACGCGAGGACCGATTGTGTTGTGCTTTCAAAAATTTTTTTAAATCCCGTCGATGTACACTTATGCACTAACACTATATTATTAATAATAATAATAATAATTATTATAATTATAATTATAATAATAAATTTTTGTGAGCTTCGATGGTCATTTTAATGATTTTTTCCTTATCCTCCGATTACATTGATCGTACTTCGTCAATCTTTCGAAAAGTCGGATAAAGGTATATCTCGGACATCTCCTCCCTGTCACTTTTATATCTAGTCTCCTTATAAATGAGATTAAGTGATTGTAGGGGAAGGGTTAAAGGAGGAGTAGGAATTAATGGGCATTACGATTGGACGCGTCAAAGTGTAAATCAATTACCGAGTTACATCCCTCGTACACAGATCACTGTAATAAATTTCTAGATGCGTAAGCAGCACATATCCCTTTAGGATGGTTCTATACGTATACACATGTATGTACGTATGTATCTACGTATGTAATATGTATATCCTAGGTGTATGTATGCTAGCCTTGCTCGAAATAGAATCGCTTCCGATAATTATACCGGTGCTTTGCTCTAAGCCCACTAAAGAGGGTTAGGGGGGTTGGGGAGAGGGCGGGGAAGAGAGAGAAAGAGAGAGAGAGAGAGGGGGGGGGGAGAGATGACAACGACGTTTACGTTTGCTTGAAACTATATGTATATGTGTGTGTATATATGTTATACATACGCGCGCGCGCGCGCGCGCGTGTGTGTGTGTTTGTATGATAAGAGAGAAAGAGATAGTCAGATAGACAGACGGGGATTCGGCATTCGATCGTGTCGAATCACATTCGAGCTTTTAATGACCCTTTCGAATGACGTATTTCATGCTTTTCCACTAATTTCACATACCGCAGCATGAAATTCGTCAGGTGTTGGAAATCGGAGCTCCAGGGGAGGGAGGCGGGGTGGGGGCGGGGAAGAGAGATAAGGAAAAACTATGGACTCTTCGAAAGCTCACTTACATCATATATTCTCTCATATTTTCCTTTACCTTTACCTTCCTTTCATTTTCTTTCTTCATCACTTTCTTTATTATCTCTTCTTTTCTTTTCTTTTTTTCTTGCGATAATAAATACGAAAAAGAAACAAATCCGACATTTGCTTCCTGTCGATTTTTCTTTCCTTTTTCTTCCTCTCCACCCCTCCCCATCGTCCTATGCCCCTTTGAATCGAGGATTTATTCGAAAAAAAAAAAAAAGAAAGAAAAAACGTTCAGGAAGAAACATGAATATCTTCGAACGTATGGGAGAATGATGAGCGAGGCAAAAAGATAAGAAGAAGAAGAAGAAGAAGAAGAAGAGAATAAAAAAGAAAAGAAAAGAAGGAACGAAAGTGAAACTGATCCCAAGTTCGCGTAATGATCCGCTCAATTTGTCGTCCTCGTTTCGCCTAAAGGAGGGGAGATCTTGTAGCATGGTTTTCTACTTTTTCTTCTTTCTCTTTGTCTTCCTCCTTCTCCTCCCCCTCCCCCTCCTCCTCATCCTCCTCCTCTTTATTTTTCATTTCTTCTCCCTCCTTTTTTCTCTTTTTTTTCTTTCTCGAGAAACTAGCTGGCCTCTTATTCGCTTCCTGGGAATATACGAAAGAATCACTTTCGGTCCTCTTCCCAAGATGGCCGATGCGCCCGGTCGCCACCATCTTATTTCTTATCCTCGGCCTCGGTGTTAGGAGCAACGGAAACCTCTTGGCGAACCTTGTGACCGCGGAAGCTCGCTTGAATCTTCGTCGCGGCCTTGTGCAAATCCGGATCGGTCAGATCTATCCCCTCCAATTCGTTCACGGCATCCTCGACCTAAAATGGATACAAAAAAAAACAAAACGAGTAAAGTAGACGAAAGATTTGTGTAAAGAAATTACATTCGTGGAAAGATTACAAGCGCTCACACGCACAGGTTTTAAAGTTCTTTCCCTTTTCTCCTCCCTCCCAACACCCACTTATTCATCCACCCGACACCCACCTATTCACCCACCCAACACCCGCCTATTCACCCACCCAACACCCGCCTATTTACCCACCCAAAATCCACCCATTCACCCACCCGACACCCACGTATTCACCCACCCAACACCCACCTATTCATCCGCCCAACATCCACCTATTCATCCACCCGACACCCACATATTCATCCACCCAACATCCACCTATTCACCCACCGACACCCACATATTCATCCACCCATTCATCCACCAAACACTCACCCAATCACTCACCTATTCATCCACCAAACACTCACCCATTCACTCACCCATTCATCCACCAAACATTCACCTATTCACTCATTAAACACCCACCTATTCATCCACCCAATACCCATCCATACATCCACCTATTCATCCACCCGACACCCACATATTCATCCACCCAACCGCCAAACTTTTTCTTTGCTTCCTTACTCTCGTTAATCGAAATTATTTCTTATAGAAAAGACTCGCGAGATTCCAGTGTTCGTTTGTTCGTTTTCTCTTCTTTTTTTTGTTTTCTAATTTTTCCTTTTTCTTTTTTTTTTCGTATCGCGAAATCCCTTCGACGAGAGCCTACTTAAATCCTTTCGGAAAAAAAAAGGAAAAAGAAAAAACAAGATACACGAGTTTTAGATGGCATTATTAGAAAGGAGTGGCGCGCATTATATGGTAAGATAGATGACGAGGGACTTGGTTCGGTGGTTGGATACGTGTCAATGAAAATCTTGTCCTCGTCTTTCGGGCATCCAATTTATCGGCGTTCCTCTTCCCCCACCCCCACCCCCACCCCCCACTCTCCGTTACCTTTACAACACGTCCCCTCTATTTTTAGATTTAATTATGACGAAGTGTATGGTCGAGACGTCATAGCGTGCGCCCGTGAAACGAGCTTCCGTTGAAAAGACGTCTAAGGAAGAGAGAAAAAAAAGAAAAAAGAGCAACAGAGAGAGAGAGAAAGAGAGAGAGAGAGAGAGAGAGAGAGAGAAGGAAGGGACGAAGGAAAGGTGAGAGAAAAAGATAGATGGATGGATAGACAGAGAGATAGTGAGAGAGAGAGAGAGAGAGAGAGAGAGAGAGAGAGAGAGAGAGGAGTCACATGCAAACGAGCTTTATAAACATGTAAATTACAATTACGCTAACGCATTTGCATCGGCACGTCGTACTCTCTACTCTACTCGTTTGCCTCTCGTTTTCCTCCGTCACCCCACCGTCACCCCACCGTCACCCCACCGTCACCCCCCGTCACCCCCGACTCCTCTCGTCCCGTTTTCGACGAGTCAGAGGGGCATTAATCTTCCTCTCTGTTCCTCGTCGGAAGAACGCGATGGTCTCTTTCTTTTAAGAGAAAAGAGGCCAGGCCTGATACGTGTCGTTACGATGTAAGTAACTAAGTACATACACACACATACATTATGTGTGTGTGTGAATGTGTGTATATGTATCTATAGCTTTTAACGAGACAAATAAAAGAAAAATGAGAGAAAATATCTAGAGACTTTTTACGTTCCCCTTCCCCTCCATTATTTCTCGTCAGTGAAATGCAAACTGAACTGTTGATCGAAGCGAACCTACATACCAAGCTTTAGCTAGTTTTATACCACCACCTCGACTCGTCTCTCGTTCGGTTATCTTATAGGTCATGTACATTCCAATTGTGCCAGATCTCTTCTTCCGGAAACGAGTTGTTTGTTCATGACTTTTTAAGAATCACTTTTCCGAGTTTATATCGCCCATTGTATTTTCTCATATACGTACGTACGTTCGATGAGCGACGTTTACGATCAGAAAATTCTACGACGATATAATCTCCCGATTCCCAATCGTTACGAACCCTACTCGCGTTCTTTGTTATTTTGTCTTTCTTTTTCCTTTTTTTTTTTTCTCTTTTTCTTTCTTTCCTTATCAACCTCGACGTTCGTCAATGATATTGACGATCTCGCGACATTTTTGTCTCGGCGACGATGTTCATTAAGATAATTTTCTTTTCTTTTTTTTTTTCAATCTTGTCAATAACCTTTTTAGATTGCTTGCTGAACTAACGAACGAAAAATAAATAAAAATAAAATAAAATAAAAAAAGGTTTGTCTTACGAAGAGGATAGAGTTTGTATAGCCGTGCAATTATCGAAAGGGTGATATAGAAGTAACGTTGAAAGCGAGCCTGAAAATCCTTTGAAAAGGTTTCATGCTTTCGCACAAAGCACAACGAGTGACCCTTTTTCTTTTTTTTTGTTTTGTTCTCTCTCTCTCTCTCTCTCTCTCTCTCTCTCTCTCTCTCTCCTCTTTTCTATTTCTCTTTTCTTTCCTTCTTCCTTTCATTCATTTTCTTTTTATTATTATTATTATTTTTTTTTTGTTTGTTTGTTTTTTAAGGCCACGTTCCATTTCAACGACTCACTTTAACGCCAACTTAAGACTCGACTCGATGCTTAGTTTGTTTAACGGATCGAATCGAATCGAATCTCTCTAAGAAAAGGAAAACTTTAGTTCGGGAAACTTCAAGAGGTTCCAATTAATTCTGTTTAATTAATTCGAGCAACTAGTCTGAGTTTTGCTCTCTCTCTCCCTCTCTCTCTCTCTCTCTCTCTCTCTCTCTCGCTCTCTTTCACTGTCTCTTGTTCTTCTACTTCTTCTTTTCCTATTTCGTGAAAACAAGAACAAGAGAAGGAAAATTCTCGAACTAGAATGAACGTGAACATTGAGAATGTAGAGTACACATAAGGGTAGAGATATCCCGTGTATAAATAAATGATATATATCGTGTGTCAAACAAAGTACGAAAGAAGAACTTGACTTTCCTTACGGGTCTAGAATTTATATATATATATATATATATATATATATATATATATATATATATATATATATATTATTTACGTTAAGTCGTACATATGTGAAACTTACGTAGCCTTCTAAAGGAATCCGAGAGACGATCCTGATGCATCTGAGTTCTCTAACTGGATTACGAAAGAGATACAAGGAGAATGAGAGAGAGAGAAAGAGAAAGAGAGAGAGAGAGAGAGAGAGAGAGAGAGAGAGAGAGAGAGAGAGAGAGAGAAGGAAAGTGGTAACCTAGAAACAAAACTTCCTTCAAACACGTATTTCGAGTTTAATTGTGACTGGTGGCTGAAGAAATTGTGGTAATTAAGTTTCAGTCAATGTCAACCAACTATAGTTTCAGAAATATCGACTGACCTGGTAATATTCCAGAAATAAAATTATTTTATATATATATATATATATATTATCATATCGTACGTTTACTTTTATTCATATATTTCTTTTTTTTCATTCTATGCGTGAAGATCGTACGTTAGGTAAGAGAATTAAAAAATGAATTGGCACGATCGGTTCCCGATAGAAGAATTTTTTTTTGAATCGATTAAGTTAAAGAAAAAAAAAAAAAAAAAAAAAAAATATATATAGAAGAGAAAAAAGAGCAATTCCTTTGTCGATAATCCCTTTTGAAAAAAAAAAAAAGAAAGAAATAAAAAAGTAAAAAGTGGCCGAATAACGAGATCGAAGCTTTATCGCGGATTCCGTCGTTTTTACCTCGTCATGGATTTTTGAATCGTATCGAGGAACTACTTAAACGAAAATCGCAGCTTAGCAGCTCGGCTTTCGCGCGTTGAAACGTTTCGAGTGCGAGATATTACTCTATATACGAAATATACGATCGATCGTTGGCGAAACACGCTGAGGATGAGAACCGAGAGCGAAGATTCGAGTTATGAGCTCCGAGAAAGAGAGAGAGAGAGAGAGAGAGGGAGAGAGAGAGAGAGAGAGATTCTTGATAAGGCACGTCCGAAATCTCTGATATTAAATACATTTTACATTCGGCTATTAAAACTTTTTGCGAAGGAAATTTCATCGTAACGATTTTATCTCGACGTTTTCCAACTAAAACATTTCGAGATTATCAGCATCAGTAATAATATTATCAATCCTATTTTTTAAAACGATCGAACTGAAATTGTTATCATCGATATTACGATATCATCATTGCAGGGCGTATTTTTTATTATAGTTATTATAGTTGGTCGAAAGGTATAATTTGATCGAATCGTACAGTTTCGATTGTAAAAGTCACGTTCGAATCGATTATAATGATAGATTTTATGTCGATCTAACTGACGTCGAAACGTTTGTAAAATTCTATAAATTTCTTCGCTTTTAAAATTCTTATCGTCGTAAGAATCGACATTTTTTACTTGGAATTATCGACGGTAATTACGCAACACGGAACGTTCGCGATCCTACGATATAATCGGTTATATCATTGCCTTTAATTAACAATTTTTTAACGTACCAAACCGATGTAAATCGTAAACGTTATTTTATTTGAGAGTACGAGAACACCTTCGACGAATT
>OU426851.1:28806390-28816390 GCA_911387685.1 Dolichovespula media | reverse complement strand
GTAACGTTCATTTCCATTTCCTTTTAATTCCGTTCGTTTATTACAACGGCCTATGACGGATCGGAAAGAATTTAAGCGCCTACGCCGATGTCTTCGCCGTATACACACGTGTATTGAGGTTGCCCGTCGTTAGGGGCACATCAATTTCCAAATTTATGTTCTAATGAAATTGACATTTAATCGATCGATCGTTAACTTCTCTCCTTTTGAGCGTTTTAATTTTAAAAGATCGATTAAAAAATTGATTGGAAAGGAAGAAAATCCTATTAGAGATCACAAGAAATTTCGTTTATACATTTGTAGCCTTTTTAGATTATACGTTATTAATAGTAACACGCGTTCGATCTATCTTTCGATAATGGAAAATAAATGTTGTCGTTCATCTTTCTTTCTTTCTTTCTTTCTTTTTTCTTTTTCTTTTTCTTTTTCTTTTTCTTTTTCTTTTTCCTTTCTCATTGGTTTACCAACAGGCAATTTTCTCGCATGGGATGCCTCGAAAGATTCGCCGAGCAACTCACGAAGATTTATTATAAATATTATTTCTTTCTTTCTTTTTTTTTTTTTCCTTGTCTTTTTCTTTTTCCTTTTACGAAGGAACGACTTCAAATGCCTTTCTCCAATGAAATTAGCGGCGTTACTTCGTTGGATCCTCTACCGGCTGTCTTTCACCGTGAAAATTGGAATTTTCTATTCCGTTAGTTGAGCCAAAGCCAGTCGGAACTACCCCATTCGGATCTTTTATCTTCTTTTACTCCTTTATCCTACCGGCTCACGGTTAATGTCACTCGTTTGGTTGGACTTCTTTTTTTATTGATATTGAACGCGTCGAGAGTGGGGTGGGGTGGGGTGGGGGTGGGGAGAAACCCCTGAGATTAGATCTTTCATTCCTTTCAAAGATACATCGTCGATCGAGAAATTTGCTGATCACTATGTTTCCCATATCTCTTACAAAATATTGAAAACAATTTGTATGGCGTATATAAACGCAATAGGATTGCGCGATAGTCGATCATCGAAATGATCGATACTTATCGCCAACGGATAGATCACAGAGATTACTCGATTTGAAAATAAAATTATACGAGTTTACCTTGGCGTGCTGTATTATGCATATATGCCAGATCCCCTTTCGGTCTCGTCGAAATCGATATATCGACGATAGTGGAAGTTCCGATGAATTCGGTTATACCCCACCGGGGGAATATAAATTAGAAAATATTAAATGGTCCGGGACGGACGATAAATCAAACGGAGTTGTTTCGTTCGGATAAGTTTACGTTTACGATTTATCAATAAATTTATCCAAAAAATTTTTATCCGTCCGCCCCCTCCCCTCTCGCTCTCCCTCCCGCTTTACCCTTCTCAAGCGCTCCTTTCTTCCCTTTCTTCCCTTTCACATTTCTCACTTCTTATTCTCTCGACGTATATCAATCGAAAATTTATGCCAACTACGTAAACGCGAATAAGCGTACATCATTCCCGTTCGAGACGAAAGTTTTAATTTCTTTTCTTATCACGGATATACGTGAAAGATAGATATATCTCGAAGTCTCGAATAATATCAAACTTTTCGATCCTCCATGGAGCAAAAAAAAAAAACAAAAAAAAAAGAAGAAGAGCGAAATCCTCGAAAGTTAAGCCATTTGCTTTGGTGTGAAAGTTCTTTTCTTTCTTTCCTTTTCTTCTTTTCTTTTCTTTTTTTTTTTTTATTTTTCTTCTTCTAAATGACGGCCACACGATTAGATAAATATTCGAGAAAAACGTACATCGCGCGATTTCTTTGTCCAACATTTATCGCTCCTTCCTTTTTAATAATTGAATATTCCATCATAATGAGTTAAAAGCGATTACGAACGATACCATTCGGCGATAAAGATTTTCATTATAAACCCAAAATTGTTTCCGTTCGATACGTTCGAAACGCCAACGAAATTGTCTGCAAATTTGTCACGATCATTATCGTGATTAATTAATGAATATCAAACGAACGTCAATAACGTTCGAATCATACGACGACTAATAAATAGATTGATTCGACGGACGACCTAGATTTATAAAATTTTTTTCCCTTTTGTATCTTTTTTTTTTTTTTTTTTCATCACTACCACTTATTTCACTCTTCCTTTATTTTCCGTTAACAAACTTTTTACCAACTTCGTGTCTCATCATTATTTCGTATCGTTATTTTTTCTTTTCTATCTCTCTCTCTCTCTCTCTCTCTCTCTCTTCCTACCCCATATCCATTCTTTTCCATTTAATATTTGAAAATTGACTCTCTTATTGTACATTATTTATTTCATTCGAACGGACATATATTCCACGATATATTTTTCACATCACGATCTTCATGTCACACGGAGTACTTTATCCGAAACTATCGGACGGACGGATGGACGAACGGGAAAGAAAGAAGTTTATCTTCGTACATTTACCCTCTAACTTTTTATATCCTACTTGAAAAAGTCACACGTGTGACAGGAGTAACGTGAAATATCGTTTTTGGCCGTACTATATAAACGTATACGCATACATGTCCTACGTCTCGATCTAATTCCATATCGAGGTATACGTGTATATAACAGATATATATATATATATATAATATATAGTATAATATATATATAATATATAGTATAATATATAGTACAATATATATATATATATATATATATATATATAATCGACTACGTTGAAGGAATATAGTTCAGCCAGCCCTATGATGCTATTTCCAAGGGACACTTTATCGAGGTTACGTGGAAACACGTAACCAAGCAAAGACCCGTGTCAAGTATGCCGATGTTTGAGGAAGTTGTCCGTCGTTCGATGGGCGGAGTGCAATAGCTGGTAACCTACGAAATTGCCAAACAGGTTCTTTGAAAAAAATTTACGGGAAAAAGAGTGGCCTCCTTGCGATCCGAAATTGTCCAAATATTTCGAAAAGATATCACGTCATTTCATCCAGAATTTCATAAATATCATTTTTCTTTTTCCCCTCGGCTAAGAAAATAATACCCGTTTTTTCTTTCTTTTTTTTTTTTTTTCGTTCCATTCCTTTTTATATCCTCTTTATTTCGTTTCCTCTCGAAAGACAGAAACACATCGATCCGTTTGATTTCCGGCTTTACTTTTTTCTTTCTTTCTTTTTTTTTTTTTCAAACAGAACAAAGTTAGTTCTCGCGACGCGAACGTTGTTTACCGATTAAATGACATTTCGATGTACTACAAAAGTATTGCGATCTGTGTCAGGGGTCGATTTTTTGTTTTTCTTTTTTTTTCTTACACGTGTTTACGTCGTCATTATTATTACGTCGTGTCATTTGTTTTTTTCGTTCAACCTTCGCGTCGAGTATAGGCTCCTGCAAAATTTATCGTTCCTTTCGTTCGATGAAAAATTACGAATTAATTGACACGAGCATACTGTGTATCTCGTAAGAGTTCAATTCTATAATTTGATAAAATAAACATGAGGACGATTTGAAAAACGAGAGAAAAGGGTCTTTTAAACGAAGTGATCGATTTTAGGACACCCTGTAGAACGGACTCGATGGTATAATATTCCATTCCATGAACCTTCAAACGAAATATCGATTACTTAAGGGACATAGTATCTTGCACGGTCGCATTTAATTTTAAAGTTACTCCATCCAACATTTATTTATTTATTTTTATTTCTTTTTTAATTTTTTTTACTCCTCTTATATATTCTTATCTTTCTCTATATGTACTGTCATAATCAATCTTATTCAATCGAAATCTTTCTTTAAAATCTGTGACCGGATTCGTCGGTTGTTCCCATTCGAAAGGACTATCAAGTTTTCAATCGACAATGTAAATCAAAGGGAGAATGATTGTTTGCATGCGAAATAGTAGTTACAAAGCGAAGCTTTGCGTGAAAATACGAGCAGCCTTGTAACGATCTTTGTAAAAGGATCTCTCGTGGAAGCCATGATAATTTAATAATAAAGTTAACGTCGACATGCAAACAGTCTTGTAGATTTGTTTTAGCGAAAAGTTTCTAACTAATCGTGTATCCTGTTTGATTCTCTAACTTCTAATATTCCCTACAAACGGTTTATAAGATGCAATTTAGGCGCCCGCATTAAAGACTTCTTCATACACTCACTTGTACGGGAGTTTGCCTATCTTAAGGAGCATAATCATTTTGCAAACTTACGATTTGATGGTATTAGGATCTAACGATCTATCGTTAATATAAAAACACCAAAGATATAGTTTGTATTTCGATCATTATATTTGTCATTTTGTAAATTATTTCGGTGCCTGAATGTAGGACTTCCACACGGACACACGTGTATGAAGGTTGCCTATAATCAGGGAGGCCCATAATATTTCTCAAATAATATAATTGAATGATCGTCGACTTCAAAGATCAAAGATTAACACATATTCTGACTAATAAATTTGTTCTTATATAATTAAGGTATATAAAAGGTAAATGAAATTAAATAAGCGACTCGTTCGAGAAAAATGTTAACAAATTATATATATATATATAATTATATATATAAATAATTATATAATTATATAAAAAAAATATATATATATATATAAAGAGAGAGAGAGAGAGAGAGAGAGTAGTGCTACATTTGAATAGGAATATTGCTTCTGAATAATACCGACAGACAGAGAAATTCAATTTACGTTAAACCACAAGACCGAATTCGATTAGATTCGGCTCTGTTGTAGAGCACGCGTATCAATTAAGTTTTGATTCGAATGGGATAGTATGATAGTTCGACGTTCTTTCTCAATTCTACTAGCTGTCTCTTTCTATCTTTTTCTATATATATATACACACACACACACACATATACCTGCCTCGGATAGCGTTCCTCAATGCTCTGATATTCGATCCTGACGAATATCTCATTTCTACGATTCCATACATTTCGCTCGATGCAATGAATATTAATTCATTTGTTCTAATCTTACAATCAAGTTTCACGGTTACTAATCTCCCTTACTTTCGGAATCTAGGACGAACAAAATCTATTCTCATTTTATCGTTGAATTTATTGTTACATTCTGACGGAGATAAAGAAAAAGGAAAAAGGATAGAAGCAAATTGATACGACGGATAAAAGAAAAAAGAAAAAAAAAAGAAAAAGAAAAAAGAAAAATGTGAGTGATTATAATCATTCGTTCCTATTATCTCATAGGAACTTTGTTACGAATCGACGAATGGGAACGGTAAAACGTTCGATACAATGGAGGAAGCATTTTGGTCGTAATGATAATAATTTTATTAAATGCAATTTACATCGTGCCTTAACGAGAGCGAATGAGAGAGTGTGAAAGTGGGTAAAGGAAGGAAAAAAAAAAAAAGAAAAAGAAAAAAAAAATAAGAGAGAAAAAGCAAGGAATAAAAGATAATTCGGTTGAACGATTTTATTTCTAACAGGGTAGACGAAATAATATACTTTTTATCTCTTTTGTTCCGTAAACGTTAACGGTAAGAGGGTAGGGTGAGGCGTGCTGAGCGGGGGGGGGCGTTTAGGGGAGGGGTGAAAGAGATAAAAAGAGAATCGAGAAGAAGGGAAAAACGTGGATAATCTCATCAACATTTTTATTTTCTCGATGACGCGAGGCGAAAGTGAAAATTGTGAAAGGAAGCACGACCATAAAGCCGCGCGTTTCATCGTTCCAAACGATTGTTTAAATGTAAAGGCGGAGGAAAGTTTAGGATTATTCCAACGTTGGATGATATCGTTCGTATAACGAAGCGTTCTCGCAATCAACGTCGCCGCGGCGCGTTATCAAAGCAAATTAGAGGATCCTAACGGAGGAGTTTGCCTTTGTCTTTGGGAGGATGCATGATTTATGATCTTCTTCTCTCGTCGAATACTCGCAAAAGAGTTTTCGTTAACGACAACGATGATAACGTTAAAGCATATAACGTGATTTACAACCCCTATCTAACGCTATAACAGATCTTATCAATCACGAGTACGTCCTGACATTTTTTTCATTTTCTTCTTCTTCTTCTTCTTCTTCTTTTCCTTTTCTCTCGTTTTTCTTTTTCCTTTCTTTTTTTTTTTTTTTCTTTCATTTTGTGCTTCGATAGGAAGGAATATTATAAGGAAAAATTTCTGTTTCGATACCAAGGAACAATAAGCGATCGATATCCATTTACTATTAGTACTCGAATACATTAAACGTTAAGTCATCATTTTGAAACGAAGGATTAATTTACTTGTAAATTTAATGAACACTCTCGGAAATTGCGTAGTTCGATAATTTCGGTTACGTAGCTTAATCTCTTTTAAAGGCAGAGAGAGAGAGAGAGAGAGAGAGAGAGAGAGAGAGAGAGAGAGAGAGAGAGAGAGAGAGAGAGAGAGAGAGAGTCAACTGGTATATTCATTTAGAGTTTTCATTTAGAGATTCCAAACTTCGAATAATTTTCTATGGAATATTGAATACGAAAGTAGTTTGGCGATACGTTAAAGGGAATCATTTATCCGTGTGTATGTACTTTTAAATTGTGAAGAAAAAAAAAAAGAACAAGTAATATGTAAAGAAAGACGGAGAGAGATTTTTCCAATTATAATTAATAAGAATCGTTCAAGAATTTTTATTTGGTCGTTTTTTCTCATTTCGAATCAATTCGATTACTAAATTTTTTTCTTTTTTTCTTTTTTTGTATTTTTCATTATCCACGTGATAGAGGTCGGTCGTGAGAATACTCACCACTGACTTTTACAAATTAGAAAATAAATGAAAATTGAGAATTAACGATCGATCGTGAGGTGGATATAAAATTGACGCTGATAGAAATAATCGACGATGGCGTACGAGTAGTGACCCACATTTTTATATTCGCGTCGCGTTGTGTAGTGATATAAATCGAAAAAAAAAATCCACAAAAAATTAAAATATATATATACATATAAATTATTAGTATATATAAATTAAAAATTATTATATATATATATAAAAAAAAAACGAAAAATTAAAATATATATATATAATTTATTTATATAAATATATATATATATATATTTTATATATATATTTTATATATTTTTTTATTATTATATTTTATATTATTATTATTATTTTATATATATATATATATATATATATATATAAAATAAAATAAAAGAAAAAGAAAGAACGAAAACAACGGGATGCGAAATGAATTTACGAGGATGTATCCGGTGGTCGTTTCGTTCTCGCCACTTTAAAGAGACTCTCTAGTGCATCTAGCAATTCATCTTCGTTGCGCGCGCGCTCGCGCTTCGTGCGTGCACTTTTTAAAAATACATACTAACATCGGCAAAATGAAAGAAGAAAAGAGCCTGCATGCAAGCTTGAATACCACGCTGCCCGCCTATTTTTCATCTCGTACGTGTTCCCTTTTACAATCCGCGTTAGATCTCTAAAGGATCACGATTCGAACGACTTCTGAATTACGATGTTGGACAAGAAGAAAAAAAAAAAAAAGAAAAAACAAAAGAAAGAAAATTGTTCGTCCTTCGTATCAAAGCTTGGTACTTCTTTCAAAAAAAAAAAAAAAAAAAGAAAAAAAACATGTTCGAACGCAACGAAACGTTGACCACTTATCAAAATTTTTATCCTACGTTCGATCGACGATTATTAAACGACATTATTATTATCTATACGAGCAAAATTTATCGTAAATTGTAATATCGAATTAATGATCAAACGTAGGATCGATACAGTATTACATGGAGCTCGATACTCTTGAAAATATTTCGAAAAGTATGTCGAAAACTTTTTCGTACGACGATTACGTCGTCATTCAAAAGTTATTCGAAGCGAACGCTTTTGGGTTCATCGACGCGTCATTCGTGGCGTTTTATTTATTTGGCTATTTTTTCCATTTTTTTTTTTTTTTTTTACTTTACTTCTGAATTTAACTTCTCCCATAAAGAACGAGTAGGGACGTTGATTGAGAAAAATTCTCGAAGAAAATCTATCTCTGGACATGGAATAATAGAGAAGATTATTATGGTAGGAAAGGAAACGCGAACGGACATCGATCCTAATTACATTAATTTGGGATGGGACGGGATGGGGGGAGGAGGGTGGGAGGAAAAAAGGGAGTATATAAATCTAGTGGCGAGGTTTTTCACGAGACGTGGAGAATTTTTTATTTATGAGACAAAGAATCGAAAAAAGGGAAGAAAAGAATAAGTGAGGGAGTAAAGGAGCTCGAGAAAAGCTTATTGGGATTTTATGCAGGCAGCATTTTCGGCATCGTTAGAAATCTTGTTGAACGGCTTCTATGCTCGGTGATGCAAAAAAGGAACTCGAAACGGATGGTTCATGAATATTTCAGTGCTCTCTCTCTCTCTCTCTCTCTCTCTCTCTCTCTCTCTCTCTCTCTCTCTTCGCTCTTTCTCGAGAGAACGAGGTCGATATCAGCAACGAGGTCCTTCGAACTCGTCCTTCAAAAAATATCTCCAAATGGTCTAAATGCATATGTATATATACATATATACATGATATACACATACATATACATTATATATATATATATATGTATGTATGTATGTATATATGTATGTATGTATATATATATATATATATATATCATCAGATACCGGCTCTACGTTACGGGAAATTTTTGTATTATTGTGCCCCTGCCGATTCTCCACCCTTCTTACAAATATGCAAAGGAGGACATCATTAATACAGGCGTCTGAATATTTCGTTACGTGAATAATGTATATATATATATATATATCGGGCCTCTCTCTTAAAGTACATGGATCTCATCGAATTGACATTATGCAAAGTACCTAGAAGATGTTTGCATTGATGGAACTATTTTGTTCGATATCCTATTACTACATCTGCTTTTTTTCATCATACATTTTCCAACATTCTCAGGAAAGGAATCTCGTGTTATCCGTTATCAGATAGACCGAAGGGTAGAGACAGACAGACAGACAGACAGACAGAGAGAGAGAGAGAGAGAGAGAGAGAGAAGGAATATCACGAACGAGTAGTCTCTTCTAACATCCATTGGAAGCGTCGGGAAACCTTATCGATCACGTTCTAGTCCTCGACAAATGATTTCACTCGGATGAAAATTTCAAGGAGCAACAATTTCCTTTGTTAAGATAGAAAATGAGGTAGTAGACGGCGACGTGTACGATGATCGAAGTGATTTCCTTGCTTTAACTATACCGCAGTGTTTTTTTTTTGTGTCTTAAAAAAATAAAATAATTAAATAAAAAGAAAAAAGATAATTTCACGCACCTCGCGTAAATAAAGATGAATATTTGTGATCGTTCATTTAAATGAATTAGAATTAAAACAAAATCGACAATTGATGATTTATTTGTTCCGCTTGCGTTCTAGTTATGGTATAATGATAAGGCCATTCTCATAAACATAAGTCCACTTAAAGGCTCACAAGGTTCGATAGTGATTTATATTTAGATATATGCATTAGATTTAGGTCACGTTCATAATCATCGGCTGATTTTAGCTAATGATAATATTTTGTGAACCAGAAAGATCTCATATATATATATATATATATATATATATATATATATATATATATATATGTATGTATACTTTTAAAAAAATTGGATCAAAATGAGGAACTGCGAAAATAGAAAAGAAAAAAAGAAAAGAAAGAAAAAGAAAGAAAAAAAAGAAAACGAACAAAAGAAAATACGTTCTCAGGAGAAATGCAACTCCTTCGAACAGAATTATTGAATAGTGAGATAAATTTTAATGAGCTTCCATTAGCTAATTTACAAGGGAAAACCTCATTGCTCATTATTGGTCTCTCTCGGTGGGATCGATCCTCGTATGTATACATATATATATATATATATATATATATATACACATGTGTGTATATATATATATATATATATATATATATACACATGTGTGTATGGGTATGTGTGGCGAGTACTTCCGATCACGTTCAAAATGAACGAAAAGGTCGATAGTGAGATTTGCTACTTCGTTCGTGAATGAAATATCGCGTCTA
>OU426851.1:28748890-28801390 GCA_911387685.1 Dolichovespula media | reverse complement strand
CTTACATGATGGACAATCTAACATACCATCTATTATTATTTACGTTAACTTTCGAGCTTAGTTCATCAACGGATATATTATGCCATCTATAAATACAAAACACAAGTCCAATAAGATTCTCATCCGAGAGATAAGGATTAACTATAGGTAAACAATGATTCATTGTCGTCATCGTCATCATCATCATAATCATCGTTATCTTATCTCGTTGTTACACTAATTTCTTTGATAATTATGTGACATATATATATATATATATATATATATAAGTTTGTTTTAATAAAAAAAAGGGGGAAGGAAACAATTAAACTTTTTAATATAAACAGACAAATTATATATCGCGATGAAACCGTAGAATGAATCATTCATTAAGGAAACATGTTAAACATTTTCTCATAAACGCGAACTTCATCAACGAGAAAATCTGTAACGCGGTGTGGTCGTTAATTACTCGTCTTAACGAGGCTATGAAAGCTGGGGGAGGAGGAGGAGGAGGAGGAGGAGGAGGAGGAGGAGGAGGAGGAGGAGGAGGAGGTGGAGGAGGAAAAAAAATGGAAAAGAAAAAGGAAAAATCAAGCCCGACATAAATTGCTTCTCGTTTCGTACTTTTCAATTCTCGACTATCTTCTGTCATTTTTCCTTTTTCTCTTTTTTTTCTCTCTTTTTTTTTTTTTTTTGTTTGTTTCTTCCTTCTCATTCTCAATGCTACAGAATGCGAATTCTCGTAAAATATCGTCGCCAAAATACGTACGATTCGAACGAGAGAAAGAGAGATAGAGATAGAGATAGATATAGAGATAGAGAGAGAGAGAGAGAGAGAGAGAGAGAGAGAGAGAGAGAGAGAGAGAGAGGGAACGAGATGAAAGGAGTAATTACGAGCGTATGCTTATATACACCCACACATAAATGGACGCACACAAAAGTATATTTTTAAGAGATATACACACGTGTGTCACTTACAGCGCGACAGCAATGATTCACGCGAGTCATTTTCTTTGTATCGTTTTTCTCCTTTCATTATCTCTCTTTCTTTCTCTCTTTTTCTATTTCTCTGTCTCTCTCTCTCTCTCTCTCTCTCTCTCTCTCTCTCTCTCCTCGATCTTTTGCACAATCCAAAGTCTGGTTTCTCTCGTTTTTACTTCCTCCGTGAAAAACTTAAAACCCCGAGCTATTATTATCGATCGTGATATCGAGTGACTTTATCATCCCTCTTTTCCTTTCTCGCTTCTTATTCTTTCGTTTTTTCTTTCTTTTTTTTTTTTTTTTTTTTTTTCTTTAACGTAGATGCATTTATTCGCGAGAGAAAAAGAGAGAGAGAGAGAGAGAGAGAGAGAGAAGGTATTTTTAGTCCGTATGGATGAGCTTTTTATTTCACTCGACTCGATTCAACATTTTGCGTTAATAATTAAGAGACCGTATTTGCCGTTGAACGACACACGGGCTGGCGAGCGAGAAACGAGTTAAAGTTATGTCGAAGGTGTGGTGGTGCTGGTGGTGGGGGTAGTAGAGTGTAAAAAAAAAAGAGCGAAAAAGCGACAGGTCATTGGGAGCGAAAGAGAGAGAGAGAGAGAGAGAGAGAGAGAGAGAGAGAAAGAAGCCTGTTACTTTGTTTTTCCAACTCATTTGCGCCTACGAGTTCAAATATTTTTTTCTCTTAGGAAGCGAGAGGCAATATAGAATTTCTCTCATCTCCCTCTCTCCCTCTCCCTCTCTCTCCCTCTCTCTCTCTCTTTTTGTGTCAAGTGACTCGCCACCCCAATCTTTTGATTGCTTTCACGAGACGCGAAACTATGGCAGTCGGTAACGAGAACTCGACCGACTGAACTTGCACTGAACTGCTCGAAGACGAAAATTTTGTGAACGAGTTGAGTTTATCTTTCATAGCGACGTTTGATAGCCGAGTATAATTTTTTTCCTTTTTTTTTGATTTATTTATTTATTTAT
The DNA here is from genome assembly GCA_911387685.1 of Dolichovespula media. Classification (NCBI taxonomy): domain Eukaryota; kingdom Metazoa; phylum Arthropoda; class Insecta; order Hymenoptera; family Vespidae; genus Dolichovespula; species Dolichovespula media. The sequence goes on along the minus strand of OU426851.1, from coordinate 28,799,446 downwards.
TTTTTTTTTTTTGCTTACTATTGGCTCTTTGGTGCATCGTAAATGGATTGAGTGCCTCGAGTAAAAATACATAAGAACGTTTGTGTTGTCGTCCATTAGGCCAATTGCGAATGCAACCAAATTTTCTACGAAAAATTGCGACGTATACTTCACTACTAACACCCGTGTTTGGAGTGTTGCCTATTGCCAGGGGGGAGCGACAATACTTTTTTTTTCGTCAATAGGTTCGATCATCCCACCGCTAGATGGCAGTTTACGTGATCGATCGGTCATGATCGATAGATCGATTATCATTCAAAATCGTGCGCACAGATTTAAGAACGACGAAATTTATCAAATATAATTACAAAATTAAACGAACGAAATTTTAATTCTTTAGCTAATGTTTTTTCTTTTCTTTTTTTTTTTTCTTTTTTTTTAAAAAAAATAAGATCCCTTTATCAACGCGCGAAATTCGAATTACAAATTAGTAAAAGAAGGACCTGCTGTTCGTACAATTAAAGTCATCTATCGCATTAACGAGGTTCACCTTCACCCTCCTCGCATTTAACCCGTGGATTTTATAGGGTCGAGTCACGTCAAGATAGGGTGTGAACATAAAAACACACACACACACACACACACACACACACACAACATAAACACGAAATTATAGTCAAGGATAAAACTGTTTCGACGTTGGAAAAGATTATCGCGTCGGAGGTTTCTTGCCTCGTTAAAACGTAAAACTTGCTCGGGGGATTATCATTCAGCCGGAATTGCTTTACCGTTATATAGAATATCAGAAAATTTCTTCCTTGATTTTCATTTATTTATTATAACCTTTGTATCTCTCCCTCCTTTTATTTTGATGGGCGGCATAAAAAGCGACCGAATAAACAAACGGTCATCGCGGGTAACGCTCGGAGAAAAGTTCGTAGGATGAATTCTCGAGTTTTTAATATTCGCCAGAACGAATACGAACACTTGGCATAGTTATAAGTTTCGGAAGCCTCCAGGAAAATGAGGAAGGAAACTTGCTTGTGCTTTATCTTTTCTCCTTGTCCATCGAGACAAAGGAGGGAAGGGGATGGAGGGGGTGGGGGACGGGGGCGCAACTTCCACGTCGTCCGGGGTTGTATGGTATATTTTTGAAAAAAGAAAAGAAAAGAAAAAAAAAACCAAAAAAAAAAAAAGTTTAACGCGACACGTACGGGGTACGCGCCGTTAAATAAACCATGCGGAATATATTCTCAAGCGCGAGAGGGAGTTTTCGGAAAGATATTAACGTAAGTTGTAAAAGCTCGACGGGACGTGGGAAAAAGTTTTACTTCTCGAAAATTGCAATTTCGAAAAGATCAAGAGAACGTAATGTTTAGCTCACATGCCCGTATTAGTAACACCTATGTATTCATTTTATATACCGAAGATAGACGTTTTAATAAATCAATGTCGAAACTACATACGCGATATCGAAGAATAACGAAAAGTCGTACGTACTCTTCATTTGTATGTCTATCTTTTCTCGAGACATTTTCTCCTTACACGATTGGTCGATGTTACTTTTTTTTTTTTTTTTTCTTTCTTTATCGAACTACACGTTACATACCTTTCGTTAATTTCATATCGTAACACCGAAACACGAAGGCAAACCACTCCCACCCCCACCCCCACCCCCAACCCTCGTGTAAAACGATATTCTCGTAAGCTTTCATTTTGTTCCGAACAAAAAATAAAGAAAATAAGGAAGAAATGAAAAAGAGAACAAAATCGCGCTCACGAGGATGAGCATAGAATTAAAAAAAAAAAATTGCCGCGTTAAGTAATATCGACGATCGCAAAGTGATTTCGACTCTCCTCCCCACCCCCCGCCGAGTGTCGATAAATGTCGAACGAAAGCTTTTCGACTTTTTCGGGGGACGGGGGATGGAGGTGGGTGGAGGTGGGCGGAGAAAGCTTTGGGAAATTTCGAACACAAACGGCGTATAAAAAGATCGGCACGTAGGTCGTACCACCGGTGTAACTTTCCTCTCGCAATTTTCCCCGCCCCCTCGCCGTCCTTGGAATTTCTCTTTGGAATAGTTCTCGCGATATACCAAAGAAACTTCTTCCGGTGGATCAATCAAGAATCTCCCTATTAGAGCGTGGAATTTGGCCTAAGAGAAGGTCTCTTCGTTTATCTTTTTCTTCTTCCTCTCTCTCTCTCTCTCTCTCTCTCTCTCGTGTTATTACGTAAGGTCGTAAAGAGGCCGAGTTTTTTTATTTTTTAGACGCGTCGCGAAAGCGCACACACATTCATCTTTCGTTAAATAAGAAATAACCCTTGACCTTTCGAAATTAACACTCCGCAGTTTCGTACTCGTCAAATTGGTCCCCCCCATTAGACGTTACACGAACTTTCGGTCTAACTTCGACGATAATCGATTGGAACCATTCGTTCTCGCGTCCTTCAATTTTTTCCCTCTTTTTATTTATTTATTCCATTTTTGTTTTTCGTTTTCTTTTTCTTTTCTTTTTTCTTTTTTTTTTATTCCTTTCCACTCGACGCTCCGCATTGTTTAAAATAAAACCCACGTTAAAAACGTACGCGTCTAATGTCAAATGTTACAAGCTAATCTAAAAACAAGGAACGTAATTGGAAATATCAATCGAAAAAAATATCTCCCTTTCTCTCGTTTATTTTCTTGTTTTTTTTTTTTTTTTTTTAATTCGCCCTCCCTCGATCGCGAGATTCGGTTCAATTAACGAGGCTGACAACTTTTTGGGGGAAAAACGAAACATTTCGAATCATGTCCAATTGCAGGAAAGCTCCTCCACCAAGGTAGGGAGGGTGGGAGGGTGGGAGGGAGGGTGGGATACACACGGTCCAACGATACTTGATATTTCGATTGGTTCCGACGTTTGTATCGTCGGAATGACGTCGATTGAATTTTCTCCGTCCTCCTAGATTTTTAACCTATCTCTCGCTTAACCTCCAATCCCAACCACCCAACCATCTCTCCTCTTCCTCCCCTCCCTCTCTATCTCACCCGATCTCTTTCAATTTTATTGAAAAATTTAATAAAAACCTTATGATGCCCAACCATTAAAGACGAAAGCCATTAATCGACCCAAAACTTCCACTCTCCTCCCTTCGTTATACGTAATACGTGCGAGTACGTGCCAGAAACAATGGGACGAAAACGAAAAAAGTGAAAAGGTGAAAAAAAAAAAATGAAGGAGGAAAGAAGAAAGTGTAAGAAAATTTCCAAGCAAATGTTCTCGAGTCTCTTTCTCTTTCTCTTTCTTTCTCTGACATAAGCGAATTTTTTTTCTTTTCTTTCTTTCTTTTTTTTTTTTTTTTTTTTTGAAAGGTGCAAAAGAGAGGAAAAATAGAAAGAAGTCGACCCTTGATCCACTTTTCCTCGTCGCACCTTACTTTTCTTTTTTTTTTTTTCTTTTTCCTTTCCTCTACCTCCACCCCTTCACCTCCTGCCCCCACCCCTCGCTGTTGCCGTCTCTTTCCTTCCTTCCGTCAAAAACCGTGTTACATAATCGCAATTTTTCCGTAATCACAACTTTGCCGGGTTTCATTGTAAAAATATATAGGAAGTTTAGAATTTGGATCGGAGCGAACAAAAGTTCTTTTTTGTTTTTTTTTTTCTTTTTTTTTCTTTGGACTTTTTCGATCAGCGTAACAACGTCGGGAGAGTAATCGACGTAGTTATGAATATTCAAGGGGAAAAAGAGAAAAGAGCGTGACGGGAGGAATAATTTTCTGTTTTTCTTTTTTTTTTTTCCCTCTCCAAAATTTTTGGAAACGCGTCAAAATTTTGCCGCTGCTGCTGCTGCTAACGACAACGCTGACGACGACGACGACGACGATGACGACGAACATAACTACACACGCGATAGGACGCGACCGGGCGTTGCGTGAAATCTGGCGAACTTCACTTCGATAGCTATGAATTTTAATGAAATGTTTTCGCTCCGATGCCACTTTCAACCCCAGTGATCCGGAATTTAAGCGGGAAAGTAAAAATACACGTTTCACGTAGGAGGAGGAGGACCTTGTACTAGAACTTAACATAGTTTATCGAAAGTATGTATTACAATTTCGCGACAGTTTTGTATTCTTCTTCTTCCGTATATTTTTAATATTTCGTTAAATTTTCCTCAACGTATTTCTAATCCTGTTTTTTTTTTTTTTTTTTTTTTTTTTTTTAAACGGATTAATAGAAATCGTTTTTTTTTCTTCGTAACTCGAAGAATGAGTACGAGTAGACGAGAAAAATTTGAAAAAAGAAAAAAAAAGAAAAACTTGATACAGCACGGACGGGTACTTACGTGATCAAAGCTTTTATATTAAATGGATATTTAATATCTAATCTATCTAATGTCGTTTCATATAGCTTATTAACACGTAGGATGGGGAAAGCAATTTATTTTACATCATTTGTCGCGACGATTCCGTCTTCTATTATCTTCTAAAGAAATTGATAAAAATAGATGTTTGCAAAAAAAAATATATATATATATATATATATATATATATATATATATATCTAAATGCTAAATATATCAAAAGTTTGACGAATTAACGAGAAAAATTTTGTAAAGTTTATAAATATATATATATATATATATATATATATTTATATATACATATATATATATATATATGTATGTATATATATATATATATACGGGTCCCTTAGGTTATCTTAATTTTTATATTTGATATTTATTATCTAAAGTCGTTTCACGTTGGCTATTAATAAACATTAAAGGGATTCACTTACGTAAGTACATACATATATACACATATACGTTTATATATATATATATATATATGCATGTATGTACGTACGTACGTAAGTTGATACGTGTAATGCACATGCACTTGGTATAAAAAAAGATCTTAAAGAGGATGCACCGTATCAACATATAAAATATTTGAGGGAGCAATTTCGCATGAGCTAGATAAAACGTAAATAGTTAAAAAGAAATAAAAAAAATAAAAAAATAAAAAAAGAGGTATCTTAGTAGCTCTCCAACCATAAAAGTCTTAGCGGTTCGTTGTTGAATCTGTAATTTTTTTTCTCTTTCTTTCTTTCCTCCTTTCTTTCTTTCTTTCTTTCTTTCTTTCTTTCTTTCTTTCTTTCTTTCTTTCTTTCTTTGGCATTTCCTCTCAAAGGGAAAATAATTTCAGTGAAAATTTTACTTTCCGCGATCTTTAACGTTTTACCTCTCACGTTCTTCTAACTCGAAATGAAGTTCCTCTACCTTTCGCGAACCACCCAAGCGTAATATATCCACGAGACAAGTTTTAAAACGGGAAATAAATTATGAGAAACTAGGAGAGGGAAAAAGAAGAAGAAGAAGAAGAAGATGAAGGAAGAATAAAAAAAAAAAAAAAAAAAGAAATAAACATCGTTGGTCTATCGATCAACGATAGGGAAAGAAAACTTCATTTATATTCCGACAAAATCTATCTCGGATGAATTAAAAAAAAACGATACGAAAGGTCGCTTCCATCTTGGAAAAATGTTAAAATTTCTGATGGAAAAATTTTTCCATCGATCGTATCAAATTTTTATCCGATCGTTATTATTATTGTTATAATTTTTTTATTTTTTTATTTTTTTTTTTTAACAAAATAATTTATTATCCGAACGTATTAACGTGGAAACGTTATCTCGTTTTGGGATTGGGAAACGGCGTTAAACTCTCGTCACGGACGAATAAATCGAAACTGTCGGATAGTAAATACGTGAAATTTACTAGACTCCGTGTAAAATTCATTTACTATGCTCGGTCAAATTTTCTTCGTTAAACAGCTGCCACCGGAACTGTCTGCCATTCGAGACGTTTATTGAAAAAAAAAAAAAAAAAAAAAAAAAAAGCGATAGTACATTCCGTCGTCTTTGTCTTTTTTAGAGAGAAAAAAAAAAAAGAGAGAAAAGGAAACGCTCATTAAAATATTGTTGGGTTGGACGTGAACGTGGATCATTTTCAAAAAATAATTCAATTATTTTCGATCGAAGATAACGTTTTTTTTTTTTTTTTACAAAATTTCGAAAGGTTCTCCTCCTCCACCAGCCGTTCTCGATGGTTTCTATATATCGATATATTAAAGCGGATTACATTGGTTCTATCACTCTCTCTCTCTCTCTCTCTCTCTCTCTCTCTCTCATATATATATATATATATATATATATATCGTCTTCATTCCCTGGTGTATTCTATTCGAAACTATCCATTCTCTGTGGTCACCAAGTGTGGATTCGCCTTCTATTAGTGGTTCTCTAGACATCTCGAGTTCTATTTCATCGGAGACAAGACATGGAGACTCTCAAAATCTTTCGAGAACAATGGACTCGATAGAGAAACTCTCTTTAATGTAAGATAGAAAAGTGAACGGAGAGAGATAGAGAGAGATCGAAAGAGATCGAGAGAGATAATCTATACCGTAATATCGAGAATATTTCGAACGCTTGTCGTCCAATCCTTCCGTTATTTCAATATTAATTAATTAATTAACGAAGATGAAACAGGAAATGGAGAAAAAAAAAAAGAAGGAGAAAAAAAAAGGAAGAAATCTTTGATCGGGTCATCCACATGCAATGTTTAAAAAAAAAAAAAAACCCCGGACTCGACGAAGGTTCTCGGATTATTTTTAAATCGTAAAAAAATAATACCGATTCTCTTCTACTTCGAATATATATTTTCGATTCTCGAGTTGGCGATCCCTGACATAATCATTATTATTATGATTATTATTATTATTGCTACTATTATTATAATTTTTGAAACTTTTTCAAAAGATGATCGTTCATCGATACTTCATCTACTATAAACTTTCGTCATAAATTACGAGCGGTCTCTATCTTTCTTTATTTTGTTTTTTTTTTCTTCTTCTTCTTCTTCCTTTTGTCGTTGAATCTGCACTTTAATAGAAAAAAAAAAAAAAAAAAAAAAAAAAGAAAGAAAAGGAGGATAAGGTTTATAAATCGATCTCTCGATAATGCAATCGCGTGAGTTAATCTTTTAAAGGTGCATTAATAAATGAACTTTTCTTCTTTTATGCAATATCGAGCTTACGTAAGATAACTCTTATCGATATTACTATACACGCACGTATACATACACACACACACGCGCGCGCGCACGCACGCACGCAAATATACGGCCAAAGGTAAAAAAAAAAAAAAACATGTATGAATATGCAGAGGACGAAAGAGAAAGAGAGAGAGAGAGAGAGAGAGAGAGATGAAATTTTGCTATTTTTCTCTCTTTCGGCATTCTCGCTCAGCTCGCATAGGAAAAAATAGAAAAGAGAAAAAGAGAAAAAGAAAAAAGAAAAAAAGGAAGAAAAAAAAATAAAAAATGTAAAATTCTCAAAACGATATTACTCTGAAAGCACCGCGAAAGGCTCTGTGGTACTTTGACGTGGATTCTCGTGCGAGTAAAGTGCGCGCATAAATTGAAGCTTTTTTTTCGCCCCTATTACAAAAAACAAAAAAAAAAAACAAAAAAAAAAACAAGAAAAAAAATCTAGATAGATTGCGACAGGTGTCGATCAAATAACTACGGTATGATCGATACTATTTTCGAGTGTAACAGTTAAAAATGATCGACTCCCTCCTCGTTTCCCGTACGATTAGAATCCGAGATTAGAAACGATTTCTTTCCGCTTTCTTCTTTCTTCCTCCTCCTCCTCCATCCTCCCCCCCCCCCGCTCTCTCTCTTTCTCTCTCTCTCTCTCTCTCTCTCTCCTACTCGTTTGATCCTTCTAACGATAAGCGGTGAATAATAATGATCGATCGGAGACACGTTGGACAAAAGTCATTTCGCATAAAATCGATATTCCTCCTTATCCCACACTCTCATCGTTATCTCAATGACTTGGAATCTCGTAATTATTATCCATCCAGTTATTTGTGATTAGATCAATTCGTGATAAAAAGGAAAACAACAAATTTGTAAGAGATGACATACGTATACAGTAGGAAAAATAAAAGTTGTTAACAATCCACTTATTATTTCATCAATGACATACTCTTCACATTATTATTATTATTATTATTATTATTATTATTATTATTATTATTATTACTATTATTAATGATCCGTATTTATGATTCGTCCAATCAACGACGTCGTATCGTTCTCCGTTTATAATTAATAAAAAAAATTAAAAATTTCGAAAACATCAGGCCAATGCGATATGACAATAAAAAAATGTTTCGGAATCATTAATCCGTCGACGATGACGATCCTACGACATTGTCATTATCTACTAATTAGTTTGATCAACAAAATGATAAATTTTCAAGACGATTTATTACTCTACGGCAAAACATTTTCCTTCCTTCCCCTTCCCTCCTCAGTCCCGATAAATTTATTATATCGTCCCCCTTTTTTTTTTTTTTTTTTTCCTTTTTTTTTTTTTTTTTTTTTTTTTTTTTTTTTTTTTTTTTTTAATCTCCTTTGTAAATCACAATGCAATTTCAGTTGACACGTTTATTCATTCGCAAGAACTAACAGCATAAGCTCTTCGGACTATATTATTATGAAGAGAAGTCTACCGTATTTTTTTCTCTCCTTATCGAGATTAGTTATTATACTTACTATTATAGTAAGATTTTTCTTTTTTTTTCTTATTTTTTTTCTAGGAAGTTTATCCAAAGGTCGACAGGCATTGAGCATGACCGAAGCTCGATTGCTTACGTTATTCGAAGAGGCGTAAGGCTCTTCTTTTTTCTTTCTTCTTTTCTTTTTAATATATATATATATATATATTATTCAAATCAAGCGAGAAAATCTTTTCAAGCGTCCATGGGAAAACGAAAGTTTAACGAACTCACTTTTGCCGCGATTAATATCAATTAGAAAATTAATTAAAAGCATATTTGTTCGCCCACGCGCAAATAAATATTTTCCGATTGGAATTCAAATTTCGTTTGTACCCATAATAATTATCATAATTTCAATAATTTAATTATTATAACTAATGCAAATATATATATATATATATATACTAATTTTATTATTATTGCTTTAATTATAAATATGAACAAAAGTACGAAGCATAGTAATTAGTAGTAGTAGTAGTAGTAATAATAATAATAATCATAATACGAAATTAATAGTTATTATTATTATTATTATTATTATTATTATTATTATTATTATTATTATTATTATTATTATTATTATTATTATTATTATTACTCGTTCGTTTTTCAGATATTTCTCATTTATTAACGAACACGTTGAAAAGTATTCGCCAATATTCGTTATGGAAATTCAGTGGAAATTGTATTATGCACCGTTGAAATTAATGCTAATGTGTTAAATTCTTTTTATATTCGTTTCCTAGGTAGGTTATATCCACGAACGTACGTACGTGCATACGTACGAAGGTACTTAAAAAAGATGACTGTGTTTGTGTGCGTGTGCGTGTGCGTGTGCGTGTACATACGTATTCAAGCATATATATATATATATATATATATATATATATATAATTTTGTGATAAGCTCTGACAGTTATGTTTGAATCATTTGAAATTCATTAATATTCCTCTCGTATATAACTTAAAAGATTAAAAGTATGACGTTTGCGATAAGACGAAGATCTACTGATGCAATTTAAATTGAACTTTTTTTTAATTTGATTAATACGAGTACGCATTTTTCTTTTTCTTTTTCTTTTCGTTTCAATAATACGTCGAATTGTTTCATTTCTTTTCTATCTTTTTTTTGTTTTTTTTTTTTTTTTTTTTCAGTCCAATATCGAATGCTTGCAATATACGTAATAATTTCAGAAAAATTAATTTTCATCGAGTTTTAAATAATAACGTGATAATGACATACGACGAACTTATGAAATATCGCGTTTCCTTTTTAATTTCTTTTTTTTGCTCTCTCTCTCTCTCTCTCTTTTTTATTTTTTTTTATTTCCTTATTTTTCCCTCTATGATATAGCTTCTAAGAGTTTAAGTATAATTAATACGATAAAATATTCAAGTTTCTTTAAAGGAAGTCTCAAAGAAGTAGAAGTCGTTAATTACGGAACGAGAGATACATACATAGATAGAGAGAGAGAGAGAGAGAGAGAGAGAGAGAGAGAGAGAGAGTCGGATTACAGAGGTCGTTAATCGAACGTTACGCTTATCGATTCAATATGTTTAACAAATTACCAGACGTTAGCGTTACGTTAAAATTAGATCCACCCGTTCTTTTTTTAAAACTAATTTATGGCTTGTTAATTTGTCACGTTTAACGCGTACTAATTACTCCTCTATTTCATGAAATTTGAATGAATGGTAACGAAACATCGATTCTCGTTCCGCAAATTATCCCTCGTTCGATATAATTAATTCATTTAACGTGGTTTCGTAGGGAGAGAGAGAGAGAGAGAGAGAGAGAGAGAGAGAGAGAGAGAGGGAAAAAAAGGAGGAAAAAAAAACCATAAAGAAAAGAATCCCATTAAAAAATGACAAGGCTTCTTTCGGTAGGAACGAAATCTGCTTCATGATGTAAGTAGAGAGGACTCGAGAGGAATATGAAATATGTAAAGCAAGTTATGTCGCATTATGATGGCTATAGAGCGTATTATCGTTGGAACAACGATACAAAGGAAAAGGGAAATAGGAAAACGGGAAGCTAGATATCGATTTTCCTATCTTTTTCATGATATTCCCCGTTATTTTTGTCGTAAAAACGAGGTCGCGTTGCTCTCTGCGTCTCCTATGGAGAGAGACAGAGAGAGACAGAGAGAGACAGAGAGAGAGAGAGAGAAAGAAAAGAACGATCGGAAAGAATATGTATATGCGTATGTATATATATATATATATATATATATACACGTACGATCGCTTTTATGACTGTGAAGAAGAAAGAGAACGAATAAAAAAAAAAAAAAAAAAAAAAAATTATAAGAAAACAGAGAAAAATAGAAGAAATTTTCCTTCTATTCAAGACTAGTCGCTTGTGATTCGCAATCGATGGGATGCATTATCTATCTTTCTTTCTTTCCTTTTTTCTTGTTCTTTTTTTTTTTTTTTTTTCTTTTGGTTGCGTTCCTTTCTCTTTCATCGAATCGCTAAATTAAAGATACCGAAAAGCTATGATAAACGATATTACGACAATTATATTTTCGATGAGATTTGATCGGCATACAATGTCATTCAACGTTTTAAAGGGACCGATTAATAATAATAAGTAAAAAGGCGGACGTAATTTACTTATCCAATTGGTACGATTAATTTGATAAGAACAACGTACGTACGATTGGATGATCTCTTTTAAAAAAACGATCGATCCAAAACGTGATGACATTGTTGTTGGTATTACTTTTATATCAATTGGTTTCTATTATCAATCGTACTCTTTGAAAACTATAATCAAGGGCAAAGATATCTGTGTCATTTACGAATTCGAACGACAATTATCGTTGGCACTGATCGTAGATGATATAAAATTGCGATCGTACTTTTATTACGATCGGCAAAAATTCATCGAATCTCGGTATGCGTTGAAACGGTAGTTATTTATCTCAAAGAGATTATTACGATATTCGCTCGAGATTAAAGATCGCGTTGCATTTAGCGACGAGAAATATTTGTTTTGCTTATAACGAGTGCGTAAAAGAGAAGAAAAAAGAAAGAAAGAAAGAAAAAAAAAAAAGAGAAGAAAAAAGATAGAAAACGTTATATATATATATATATATATATATACCCCGTATGGATTTTAATTACAAATTAATTTTCCAAGTAGTATCGGTCTTTTCCTCCCCCTCCCCCCCCCCCTCTCTCTCTCTCTCTCACTCTCACTCTCTCCGTCTCTTTTTCCATTATTCTTGTTCATTGAATAAAACAAACATAAAAGACCGATTACGATATTAAAAGTCGTGCATATTCGAAGAACGTCGTTCGAGCTCGATTAGGTCTCCAGGTAGATCGAGCGTATTCGTGCGTGAAATCGTTAAATAAAAATAGCGAACGCGAGTCGATGCGTTGCGTGTTGTGTGGTATATGTCGTGTGTCGTTATACTGTTGATATCGTCCGCAACGAGCTTGCAAAAATCGTTCGGCCCGTTTTAAAAGCGCAATTTTCTTTCCTTGTTTTTATTTTTTTTCTTTTTTTTCGTTATATCTTTTTTCTCTTTTCTTTATCCTCTCTCTCTCTCTCTCTCTCTCTTTCTCTTTCTCTTTCTCTCTCTCTCTCTCTCTCTCTCTTTCTCGTTCCTCATTCGACAATCGTTAAAAACACGCGAGCTATACATATTCGAGCACGCAAACAAACTGTTTTCAATTTTGTTCTTCATAACTCGAATAATAAGCTCTCCTTCTCTCGTGACAGTTCGTAATCTTTATCTGTCCTGTTGAGACTCGACGACGATAAGTAAAAGTTAAAGAGAATTTATATTCGTTTATTTTTCGAGTACGCATAAACGCGACGGAGATAATTGCCATGATATAAGTTAGTATTCAATACGGGATACGGGAAGTTTGAGAAATTTTGGGATTTAAATATGAGCCACGAACGACGAACCATGGAAGTATTGATTTTTTTCATTTTTTTTCTTTCTGTGGTAAGAAACAAAGAGAGAGAGAGAGAGAGAGAGAGAGAGAGAGAGAGAGAGAAGGAGATAAATAAAAAAAATATCGCAAATTTCTAACAATACTAATAATTACGACAATAGGACGATAACAAATAAAAGAGAAATTATAAAAGTGTTAAAAGTCGAGAGAAAAAAAGAGACGGAGAGAGAGAGAGATAGAGAGAAAGAGAAAAATAGAGAGAAAGAGAGAGAGAGAGAGACATAGTCGATTAAAATAATGTATTGTCAGCTGAATATGTGGATATGCAAAAAACGTGACGATGTATATAGGAGGTTCGGTATCTACCTATTGAAAAAGTAAACGATTCGATTGTTCAAAGTTTTCTCGTCAAAGGCGAATAGAGAGAAAATTTCTCTCTCTCTCTCTCTCTCTCTCTCTCTCTCTCTCTCTACGATCCCTTTTCATCCGCCCATTCGTTCGTTTATCAGCGTGTTATCGTCCGATATTATCGTCCAATTACGAGATAAAATTTTTCGAGATAACGAGTCTCGAAAGGCACCCAGCGATAAACATCCTACTATATATGTGTACTTGTTTATGCGTGTGTGTGTGTGTGTGTGCATACGTTTACGCGTGTGTGTGTTTACGTTTACGCGTTCGTGCGTTAAGCCGTTCGAATTTAAAACTGCAGAAAAGTGCATTTCGATATAGTCGTGACGGAAATAAAGATAGAAAATGGTATATATTATGTTGTTTACTTTTCATTTTACGTAACGCGCATACACGCACACACACACGCACGCACGCACACAAATCGCGAAACTGTGTTCCATTCGGTCGAGTTTTATTTACGCTAAAAAAGATTGTTTTTCTTTCTTTTATGACATTTGAAAAACAAAAAAAAAAATATATTGCCAATTTCTTTATTCGCATATTTTATTTTATTCATTTTTTCTTTATTTTCGACGTACGGATGTTGTCTATGAGAAATATTATTTTTTTAATTTTACATTATAAATGTATATAAATATATATATATATATATATATATATATATATATATATATATATATATACGTACATACGTTCAATTTTTATACCTTTCGTTATTTAACGATTACTCACGTCCAATAAATAAATAAATACAAATAAATAACACGTTCATTCAAGGTTTCAATTAAATACAACAAGTACGACGAGTAATGAAACGTTATCAATGTGTAACACTCTCAACGGGAAATAATTCCTAAAGTTTAATCGTAAATCGACCGACCTTTCTCTCCCTCTCTTACACACCCCTTCTCTCTCTCTCTCTCTCTCTCTCTCTCTCTCTCTCTCTCTATCTATCTATCTATCTCTTCTATTTTTTTTTGTAATCTGCAATATAAAAGTTTCTCACAGAAATGGTGAGCGGGGGAGGGGAGAGGGGGTGAAAAATTTCGCGCAAACATTCTCGATTACGTAGGTGCGATCTCTTGTTAACCGACACTTCGTTCGAGTCGTGAAATTGGAAAAAAAAGAAGGATAAGAATAAGAAGAAGAAGAAGAAGAGGATGAATGAATATAAAAAAAGAAAGAAAGAAAGAGAGAGAGAGAGAGAGAGAAAAAAAAGGCAATTAAATCGAGCTCGAGAGATCGTTGAAAGGTCGAGATGAGTGCTCAGCCAATTTTCATTACAAAGAACGATCGTGTTTCTCGAGCCTCCTTCATTGTTTCATTTGTTAAAAATATTCCCAAGTTCGTTCCTACCAATGAAATTTCTAACGATCGACGATAGAGAGAATTAATTATCGAAAATCTTTCTAAATTCTTCTTCCTCCTCCTCTTCTTCTTCTTCTTCTTCTTCTTCTCATTCCACGAAAATTCTAAACTCGCAGTCGCTATGATTTTACCTTTATTTTGTTTTATTTTAATTTTGTTCCCTCGATCGATCTACCATAATCGAACGACCATCCCTACGAACGTAATCGAAATAAATTCGAGAGAAACTATCGTAACGAACAACTTTCGTTAATCGTTTCAACGATCGATATTTTATAACGTACGATTTTGTACGGACCCGAGGCATTCCACTCTCTCGTTGCCTCATTTTCGTGAAATATAAAACGCAAAGCTCGGCATTAGTTGCTAGGATAGTCGAATATTAAAAATATCGATACGGGGTCCCTATCGGTAAAGAACTAGAATAAACAAATAAAATCGGACGAAACTTGTTTTTTTTTCTTTTTTTTTTCTGTGCTTCTTTGAATAGCAAAACTTCGCGAGAGTTGTATCCCGTTTGTTCTCGGTAATCTTAAGCAAAAAAAAAGAGAGATAAAAAAGAAAGAGAATATTACGTTAAAAACTAATTCCCTTGTTCGTGGGCACGAACTCGAACTCGAACTCGAACTCGAACTCGTTTCGAACTCTCGGAGAAACCGTAGAGAGAGAGAGAGAGAGAGAGAGAGAGAGAGAGAGAGAGAGAGAGAGAGAGAGAGACCAATAAATACAAACAGGGGAAGCAATTTTCCGAGCAAACAGAGACAACGAAAAATTTCTCATCGTATTACTCCGAGATGAAACGATTTTACGATTTATACATTTATCTGCAGATATATATATATATATATATATATATATATATATATATATATATATATATATATATATATATATGTATATACCGTCCCTGAATATAACACGATAATCTTATTATTATCACATTTATATATATATATATATATATATTATTATTATTATTATTATTATTATCAACGCGACGAAAAAAACATTTCTATTAAAAAATTACGTGTATTTAATACGAATAATTATTTCTCATTGAAACAATTATTTTCCCGAGTTTTAAATGTTTTATATATTTGAATTATATAATATAAATTTATGATGGAATATCTTTCTACAGATACAAACTTATAGAAAAGCCCAATCTATATATTTATATATTTTTATATGTGTATACGAGTGTAATATGAGTATCTAACTTATGGGATATATATAATATATATATATATACCCACCAAATGGAACACCTTGTATATGGGTTCACTATTATATATATATATATATATATATATATATATATATATATATATATACGACAAAGAAACTTTATATTAATACAAGAATCTCAGATTGATTTTTACGACTATCGCGTCTCCACCTCTTTTTGATACATTAATCTTAAAAAAAGAAAAAATACAAAGAATAGAAATACAAATAGAAATATATCGATCGTTTCAATCGAAAGTTCCTTTAGTTTAACAGTGAAGTTTACTCCCAAGGACTTTCGAATTGTATAAGTTTCGAACAATACTCGTAACCTCGTACTCACACACACACACACACACACAAAATATGTATATATACATATACTTATATTATTCCAACTTCAATTCTAACGTAGCCCTAAAATACCCTTTTCATTATCTAACCCTACAAATTAAAAGCGATATTATCGATCAAGAAAATCTTCCTGAGGGGCAAACAAATTTATATCCTAACTACGTTTATAATACTACGAACAATAAAAAAGAAATGAAAAATGTGATGTGATATCGTACAGATCTCAAGAAATATATGAAAAACAAAAAAAAAAAAATATATATATATATATAAACAAAAAATAATAATAATAATAAATAAACATATAAATAAATAAACAAACAAGTACAATAGATAAAAAAAAAATTGATAACGTGCGAGCTTTTAATAAAAACTTCGCATGTTAATGAGCACGTTATCAGCTTCAACTTCGACCTTTTCGATTTAAACATCCCATTCGTGACACCAACCGTGATGGTAGGTATTATTTTTCAAAACGAAAGACAATAAAAAAAAAAATTAAGCTTATAGATAAAAAGATATGTACGTATGTATGTATGTGTGTGTGTGCACGTACGTATTTATGTAAAAACATTAACGATAATCGAAGCTCACCTGACGTGATTTAAACGTAAGATGATGTGAGACAGAGCGAAAGAGGAAGTGAGAGAAAGATAGAAAGAGAAAAAACAGATAGATAGATAGATAGATAGATAGATAGATAGATAGATAGATAGATAGATAGATAGACGAAGTCCAAAGCGATATGTCACCTGTACACCTTAACCGCACCTGATCCGATATGAGACTGACGAATCGCAGGTACCCCCTCTCCCCTTTTATAAGCGGGCTGGCTTACAACCCTGCGCACGAGTACCACCACGCAGCTTCTATCATTCCCTTCTCTTTCCCTCCTCCTCCCTCATTTTCTCTCTCCTTCCTTCTATCTCTCTCTCACACACACACACACACACACACACACACACACACACACACACACACACACACACACATATCGCAATACGCTTCGCACACAGAGCTTTCACCCTCTCATTTTGTCGAGTCGACCTCGGGGAAACGTTAACAATAATAAGAGAAAAAAAAGGCGAGGAAGAAGGAGGAGGAAACCGAAAAAAAAAAGAAAGAAAAATACAAAAGTAAAGGAAAAAGAAAAAAATAACAAAAATGTAAAAAGAAGCTCCCCCGATTGCCTCGCAATGTTACGACCCCTCTTTCTTGCTTTTTTTTTTTCTACCTCTTCTGCTTCTTCCTCTTTCTCCTCCTCCTCCCGCCCCCGCCCCCGCCCCGCCCCCGTTTTCTATTCAAAGTAAGCAACGCGTAGGATATTTTCCTTGACAATTCTTCCTTCGATCGGATGTTCTTTTTTCACCTTACTATGTATACGTATACACACGCGCGCGCGCGCGCGCGCACATGTATATATATATATATATATATGTACATATAGTACATAGCAAAAATCGAATAATTTGTATCGAACTGATCGTGCATCAGCCATCCAGCTTGTCGATTATTTCGATTTGAAATTATTTTTTTCGAAAAGTGAAGATATAGAAAAAAAAAAAAAAAAAGAGAAAAAAAATAGGAAGGAGAACCAACCCACGCGATCTTTCAAAATGTCAATATCTTGTTATTATTCAGAATGGGATATTAAATTTTTTATCACAAAAAAAAAAAAAAAGAAGAGAAAAAAACGGAAGAGGGATATTAAAAAAGAATAAGAATTGAGAGAGAACGAATTGAGGGGACTATGATAATAAAAAATTGAGATAGTCGAGTGGAATCCATAATCGTCGATTGTGAGATGTGATATCGATCGAGACGATTCGATTTTTACCAATCGCGTATAATCCATGTAGCTGAAGCATAATGCACAATGGGACGATGATAACAGACGATGCAACGACGACGTTCGAAGTCGATGTGCCTCGTTTCTACGTACATATAACTATTATTATTATATCGACGTTTTTTTTCCCCTCCCCTCTACCCCTCACCAACCCTTCCCCCCCATGCAAAAACCTTATATCGTTGACAGTTCTCCTTGAAAATGTTATTAATTCTCGCGTGGAAGATAGAGATAACTATCGTTATGCTTTTTAACGGAGGGGTTGAGGGGTAAGGTGAAGAGTAGAGGTGGGGTGGGTGGGTGGAGAGTGGAAGGAGAAAAAAAACGATGTCTATATTGCGCGCGCGCACACACACACACACACACACACTATAAACACACTACGGGGCTATTACGGATAGTGTCGATCAGCTTTTAACGGTGACTCGATACTATCGAGCAACGATGCGAGTTCCTAGACGTTTTTATGGAATACAAAATTTTATTTTCTTTTTTTTTTCCGTAGCGATCCATCCTACGAAAAGCCGGGGAGATATTGATAAAAATTAATAATAAAATAATTTATGTATACGTAACGTATAGAAGGTCACGTTGTAGGCTGCTGCTGCTGCTCGCTTAACCAACTTATTACTCATTGAAATATTTACATTTTTAAAAATGCATACGATTGCGTGACATATCATTAAAATAATATATATATATATATATACACATATATATATACGTAGGTATGTACGTAATGTTCCGAACAATCGGATAATTTATTTAATCGATATTAATCGAGTTTATATTCGACGTAAAAATAAACGGTAGAATGACATACGATATAAGAGGAATGATATTTTCATTTATTTAAAATTTATCCTACGATAGAATAAGACGAACGGTTATTTAACGATTTGATTAATAATAACGAGCCGAACGAAATAACCGTAAATGTTATTGTGATCATTGGAAGGATAAGCGATAAGAGACGGAGATTCGTGCCTAGTTTGACGACAAGTCACAAAAGTTGAATAATTTGTTTGAAACTAAGTATACGTGTGTGTTCTCCATGTATATCTATATCCTATGTACGTACGTACGCTTTGCGATTGGTGTGTATGTCTACTCGATGGTTGTTAAGCGAAATGTTATCGGTGATGCTGCGGTCGAGTTCAACCCCTTCTATTCGACATTACATTACACAGACGATGGAGGCATGGAATTTCTGGCTCTCGGGTTCCTGAAATTTCTCACTGAATTTGGATGTGTAAAGAAGGAGACGGCGTGTGTACCTTCTGCATACGTTCTATGAATGCATCTCTCTCTTTCTCTCACTATAAAGAAAGGTAAAGGTTCGTATATACTTCGAATATCTCGCGAGCGATACTTTTCACTTTGCAAAGATATTGCTTCGCTCCTTTTGAGAAAGAGTTGCCACGAATTCCAACCGAGCTTGTTCTCTTTATCTTTATTCGTGTCAAAGTAAAAAAAAAAAAAAAAAAAAAGAGAGAGAGAGAGAGAGACAGAAAGGAATTTGAAACAAAAAATTACCTCTTTTTACCTTTTCTCTTCCTGTTTATTTATATATTTATTTATTTTTGTTTATTTGTTTCGATCGAAACTGCATTGTGTAATCGTGTAAATTCGTTTGTTGGATTTCATAAAGATTATATATATATATATATATATATATATATATATATATATATTCTTTATCTTTGAAAATTCTTCTTATCGAAGGGAGATGGAGAAGAAGGTTCATAGGTAGAGGTCGGCCTCGGCACGATAATTACGCTCCAATTTACTTATACTTGATACTCTCGCTAAGTGCAGTATTCGCGTAGGAAAGTTGTGGCAAATTGTTAGTATACGTGGTGTAAGAACGATCTTTCGAACGTTACCTCCGGGAGCCATTTTAGGAAAACCGAGAGGGGATTCAAAGGTAGCGGGAACTAAAATCGTTTTGGGAAAGGAAGTTGGCCGGGAGAAATTTATGGCAAATGAATTAGAACCGAAAAGTGTGAGATGTATGTATATCGCGTGTTTGTTCTAACGAGAAACTTGAAACGAAGGTAACGACGAAGTTGGATAAATATTTTTTTTTTTTTTTTGACTAGTTTTAACGTTCTTTCAAATTTTAATTAGTAAGTTTAACTTCGATTTCATTTCAATGCCGCGTTCGCAGAAAATTTTCAAAAGTAAACGAAACGAAGATGAGCCAAACGAGATTTTGTTTCGCCGGATAAAAGCAAAGGAAGGAAGGCAGCAGGCGCGGCTAATTAAGATGAAATAGATTCTGTATACAGACTGTGGGAGTTAAAAAAAAAAAAAAGAAAAAGAAAGAAAAAGAAGAAAAAAAATTGCAATCTAGTCGTGTCAATATTGACGAAAAACTCGGTCGATGCATCGCAAATTCGAGTGTACACCTGAATGTATGCTACCATCTATCCAAAGGAACATCACTGTTTGACCTTTGTCGATATTTTTTAACAACGGCCGATAAGGTAGAAAACGTACTTTATACCATTTTTACTCATCACTTCGCTCGATACTACAGTGTTCTATTTTACCGTAGGTCGGTATCACGTTCTTATCCTTTTACTTGGCTCTGGAAAAACTATAGAACTAATATATATATGTAAATGATAAATCATATCGTAGATCCTTGAACATTCTATTGTTCGTATTTTATTTTAATAATATGAAATTTCTATCAAAGATAAACTAAACAACTTATCTCGCACATTGAATATCTTTAAAAAAAAAAGAGATAAAAAAACAAAGATAAAGCCATCTACGAATTATTTCTCTTCCATCATTTAGAAAATAATTACTTATATGTGAAAAATGAGATGTCATTTTACATATGAAAATGAAGATATATTTTCGAGTACGAGAGCACAGTCGAACGACGCATCCATCCATCCATCGATGCATCCATCAACGTATGTGTCTCCATTCTGTGTTTGTGTGTGTGTGTGTCTACTTTGGTCATATATATTTAATTTCTTATTTCTTTTTTTTCTACTCTCTATTATCTCTATACGTTACCAAGACGAATATACCACTACAGTTGTAATAGTTTGATCGATAAAAAGGATATTTTAACGAATTACGTAAGAACGATAAGAAAACGTCGACGGTTCCGAATAATCTGCCAATTAACTCCACAAAATAGGAATACGAATGTAAACAAGACCCTACACAATTAAACAGATCAAAACGAGAACCTCCTTCTCTCATGGGACACGCGATTAGATTATATCGATCCGTCTAGTTTTCTCTCGCTAAATTCGAATACGAGAGAGATCGAAATTCCTGAAGGATTTATATTCCCCGAACAATACACTTCTTTTCCCTTTCTTTTTTTTTTTTTTTCTAATATACATTGCTACGTTCCAATATGCCACACCTCCGTTTGTTCAAACATAGGAGTGGTCTAAAGTCGTCCCTTTCCTCGATCCAAGGCTTCCCTCGAGCATTTGTTTGTCTCATAAAAATCCCACACCGATCGTATGTCCTTCGCCAATTGAATTTAGGTATAATAAATAAATAAATGAATGAATGAATAAATATGTATACGCATATAAACCTACATCCAGAGAGAGAGAGAGAGAGAGAGAGAGAGAGAGAGAGAGAGAGAGAGAGAGAGAGAGAGAGAGAGAGAGAGAGAGAGAGAGAGTCGTAAAGATGTTCGAATATTTTTAAATCGAACAACTTGTTCCAAATCGAAAATTCCCCCCTTCGTATTTTTAACCTCGACTAAAAAATCAAAAATTATTTCTATTCGATCCTTCAGATATCTTACGAATTTCTTTATGTCTAATCGAAAATTCGTAGCACTTCGTCAAGTTTAAAAGGAAAAAAAAAAAAAAAAAATGGGTTATTCGATTTCAAGCATATATAAGAAAAGAAAAACCGCACGCACATAAAGAAAGAAAGATACAATTTTGAAATAAAATGCTTTTGGAATAATTAAAAGTTATTCGTATGTCATTTATACGTTTCTCAATTCGTTAAACAATTAGAATCCCCCGTATTAATCCCACAAGATCGGAATTAATCACGACATTTATGAAATTAATTCTATTTAATGACTCCGAAGAAATGCGATAAACTTGAAAAGCGCACACAGCAATTTTCTCGAGTATGTAATCGTGAGATGCCGACTTGGCTTTGCATTCAGGGGAACACTCACTACGGTATTGCCGTAGGAGTTCGTCTCTGTGTGTATATAAACGCGTACTACACGTGCACGTTGTTCTTCAATCGTCCCGCGGAAGTCCCATGAAAATAAAAATTTATTTTCAGACAATTTGACGTTGATTTGATATTTATCGTTGTTCACGTGGATTTATAGGATAAGCTTATGCCGTTTCGAGTAAAGGAGTAATAATTCGTTTGTTCACTCGAAACCTTTAGGCTGTCCAATGAAAGATATAAAAAGTAAAAGATATAATAATGAAAAGAAAAAATTAAAAAAAAAAAAAAATAATAAAAAATAAAAAATATCTGATAAATTAAAACGAGAAGATGAAGCGAAGAAACAATTAAAACGATTCAAATGGCGTTCGACTTTAGACCGTCTGCTCGCTAGGCATTCGTTTATTGATCTACCAACAACTGGCGGCACTAGCCGGTAACACTTCTGAATCTCCAGTGGTTCAGGGTGAACGTCCTTTAACCCCTGACCCTTCTTCTCCACTTTACTTATTGTCAGATCGAGCCCGTTGATCGATCGTTCGATCTTTTTGATCTGTCGTAAGATATCTATCGCGTAAAACCGTCTCCCCTTCTCCCGTGTCTATTCAACCAAGACGATCATCATCAGTCCAAACTAGTACGAGAGAAGGATAAAAAAAAAAAAAAGAAAAGGTTAATTAAATTGATAGATATCGACAGATTCAAAAGATATATTATCTCGTTCGATAGACCATGAGGAAATATGGACTCATTGAGAACGATGATCTACGAGGAGATTATCAATCGGATCCTGACGTAATTGGTTTGAAAATAGTGTTCACACAATTATTTCTCTTTTATCTCAAACAAGACATAACGAATATATGAATTTTGACGAATGAATGTGTATCTCTTTCAAGCTTCGTTTTATAAAATTGCGTGTATACATATATATATATATATATATATATATATATATATATATATATATATATACATACATACAAACTTCATTCGACGTTATCATTTGACTTGCATTACACTTTGAAATATGATTAATTCCCAAAGAAGGCACCCGTACATTCTAATACGTCTAACGCATTTATGTTCCCACGAAATATACGTATCAAGCTGAATATATTATTTGCAATGGAAACAGGTAGATATCCTGGGTTCGTTCGTGCGAACGTGAAACTTAAGTAGAGTCGACTTACGGACTGGAAACCGTGAGGAAAAGGACGACTGGAATGATAACTTTTCATTCTATCCTCTGATATAACCACCATCGTCTATCTCCGTCTCTCTTGCCGCACTAATAAGTTTGCCATGTTCTCAATTTTAGTGAAAAGGGCCATTAAGTAAACCGATTAGAATCCAATCGAGTGAACGAAACTTCATATAATATTTGCTAACCTTATCAAACATGAAAGCGTCGGAATTATCTGATAAATTATTATGCGAATGTGTTTGAAATAAAATTAAAAAAAAAAGAGAGAGAGAGAGAGAGAGAGAGAGAGAGAAAAGTTATATATAATGTTTTAAGAAGTTTCTGACATTTTCATAATCCGAAAGCGCACGCATACGCGCACGCGCACACTACCGAAATCCAATTTGAAATAGAACGTATATTTGAAATGATTAAAAAAAAAGAAGGAAAAAAAAACAAAAGCAAAAATCGACACGATACTTTCAACCCGCTCTGTGCAATTTAACGTAATAACGTATGAAAGTATTACCATGTAATATGATTGTAACAAAGAAAATTTCAATGATATTTCTAATCGATTTTCTCATTAAAATACAATTAGGAGGGAGAAACAAGCGAGGATTATTTACTTGTAACATCGAGAGGAAAAGGAATATTCCTTTTGCTAGAAGAATATTCGAATTCGATTATATTTTAAAATGGAATTGATAGAATTTCAAACGCAGACGCTTTGAGCGATTCGTCTATCGATCCACCGAAGAAGAAGTATAGATGATGAATAGAAAGGAAGAAGAGAGAGAGAGAGAGAGACAGAGAGGGAGAGAGAGAGAGAGAGGTGCACATTTGCAACAGTTGCAACCACCTGACGGTACTTATCCTCAGCAATTTCGAACCTGGTGCAACACGTCAAACTCAAACATTTCTATAAACCATGTTACGCGTCACTTATTTTCGTAATTTACACTTTTTCTTTTCTCTTTTCACTTTTATCTTTTCTCTTCTTCTTTTTTGTTTTCTTTTTTTTTTTTTTTATTTGTTCCATGCTCGAATACTTGCCGCAAATGACTTTTCCTTTTATACTTTCTTTTCTATATACTTTCTTCCCTCGAAAGAAAAGCTTGACGGAATTCCTTTCGACGAACCAAACAAATATTTTTTCTCGATGTAATTTCATTCTCTTTTCCTATTTCATTTTTCTTCTTCTCTTTTAGAGAAGATATTTTCAATGGAGAGAAAAAAAAAAGAAACAAGTTATACAATAAAAGATTTACAATGATTGAACGTTCTTGTCGTGTCGCACAATTTCAAAAAAAATAAAAAAAAAAAGAAATTCAGAAAAATTTCGAAAAGGAAAAAAAAATGTATTGGGAGAAAAATTTTGTGAATCTTTTCTTTGAAAAAAAAAAAAAAAAAAAAAGAAACAATAGAAATAAAATGACTCGATCGAAAAACATTCGTTTCGCTATTTGATACGATATTTGTGGAGAGAATAAAGAGGAAAGATTATTAAAAGAATATTTCTTTACGCTTTTAATCCAGTCGAAAAAGGTTAAGCTTTACGAGGTTGCCTCCAAGTATTTTCTACTTTAAACCGATAAAAATGGCTTACCGTAACGAGTTTCCTTTGGACAGACTTCCGGTTATTTTTGACGAGGACTCCGTAAAAGGCGGGCATGCCGGCACGTTATTACCGGATTTCATACACTTACCGACGTATTTCATCGACGTTGCGAAGGAGGTCATGAATGCACGCAATCTAAACGCGAAATACATATGATTGTATGCGTGCCAAACGATGCTATGCACGTTTACTATATATATATATATATATATATATATATATATATATATATATATATATATATATTTATATATATTCTTTTAAAATTGACCCTACGATCAAAGAACAAACGATTTTAATACGGCTTAACGAAAAGGACAGTTTTGTCATAAAATCTTGTCATAAAGGTCGGTATGATCGATCGATCGATCGATCGATCGATCGATCACGGAAAAAATTATTTATTTAACATCGTAACCACCCAACGTGAAACGTCGGTTTACACGATATCATGACGAATATCGATATCGAGTGTAGGATCGTTAAATATCGCGCGTTGATATTTCGAAATTTTCGATCGAAAAAGAAAGAAAGAAAAAAAAAGAAAATTACGATGAGATAATGATATAATGATATAATTACGATGGGATTATACTCTGATCGAAATGATTCATATAAACGAACGAACGAATGAAAACGATATATGACGGTAAATACCGATCGTAATAATAATCTTAAATGATAAATACCGTAATGACGATTTTATATATAAATAAAATTCACGTTCTATGACGGGCTCGAATACGATTATGTACGGAGTTAGGTAATGTCGTAAACCTAATGTTATTGGTCAACTATGTCTAAGGAAAGATAAATTGATATGGCTTTTTTCCTAACTCGGAGAAAATTGCTCAGGACAGTGGGGAGACCGATCGATTCGTTCTTGTTACCGAAACAAATCTCGCACGTACCGATTTGGCAGCAGCTCTCGAGCCTCGTCGATATCTCCTCTCTCTCTCTCTCTCTCTCTCTCTCTCTCTCTCTCTCTCTCTCTCTCTCTCTCTCTCTCTCTCTCTCTCTCTCTCTATCTCTATCTCTCGCTAATTTAAATTCAGTACTATCGGTCTATCGCCAAGACCATTTCGTCCATTTGTCGTCTCGATCTCGTTAACGAATCCGTCTTCTTATCGATCACGTTTATATTTTCACCTCATAAAATACGAAATACATTGATTTAAAATTATTATTACGAAGATATCGATCGTTTTCGAAATTCTCTCGCTTCTTAATACTTCAATTTTTTAGTGCGATCATTGACGAATGATACATTTACGATACATTAATTCTTAAGAAAAATTAAAATATTAATTATATGATAATAATAATAATAATAATAATAATAATAATAATAAAAAATTTGGATACGATTAATTAATAATGAAAATTGATAATTTTCATATTGAATCGATTCGTCGTTATTAATTTCTTGTGCGTCAAAGGAACAAAAAAAAAAAAAAAAAGAAAGAAAAAAGAAAAGAAAAAGGAAAGAAAGAGACAAAATATTGTTTCAATTTAAAAAGTAATTGAAAAAAAAAAAAAAAATTGACTTCGTCCATTCGTCGCGGGAGGAATAATTGTTAAGCGAAATGAGGAGAGAGGAGCTCTGGCGGCTTTTCGATGGACCTAATAATATATCGATGGATTATCGATTGTGTTTTATTAAAAATAATGTAAACGGGAAGAAAAAGAAAAGGATGGGGCGGGGGCGGGGGCGGGGGCGAGGGGTGGGAGGGGGAAATAAATGAGCGGGTAATATTGAAGCGCAAATAGCGCAGAACGTAAATAACCGTAAAAAGAGCTCTCGTTCGGGAATTTACTCGCCCGACTATAACGTACATATACGTTATATGTTTTTGTCAATGCACTAGGTTCCCATCCAAAGTAATCGAAAGAAAACTCTCCTCGAGTGTCCATTCGTGTTCGTGTGTGTAAATGTCCTACGCGAATGAAAGATTTACGGATAATGAGATTTATCGAATAAACATTCTCCTATGGTTTTTTCTCTTCCCGATGGATGTTACTGCCTTTACAATGGATTTATCCTAACGTACCAAGAGCATTCCTCAGATTTAAAATATTTTTCTAATCGTTTTTTTTTTTTCTTTTGCGTCTCATTTTGCTTCGTTTTCTCTTTTATTTATTTTCTTTTTTCTATTTTTTTCTTCTTCTTCTCTCTCTCTCTCTCTCTCTCTCTCTCTCTCTCTCTCTCTCTCTAATCAGAAATTTTACAAAGATCCTTTCGTTGCGCATCATTTCATGTTTTTCGTTCTATATATTATTTGAATCCTCTAACTTCATTAGAAATATTTCTCAAATATTTGCGTTCGTCTCAAAGAGAAATTTGTATTATATATAATATGTAATGAATTGTTTCTACGTAAATTATACGAATTTTTCTACATTGTAATTACGAACGATCTAAATCTAGCTAAACTCTTTCATGATAATCGCCTTTCATTAGAAAGGTCCGAGATTTAAAACGACAGGGTAAGTTTTGAGCGAGAGAAATAAAGAAAGGTCGATTGCTAAAAGGAGAATATCAGCACGAAAGACAGAACTTTTCATTAGCTTAACTACCACTCCTCTTACTACTTCTCTTAGCCTTAAACTTACGAGAGAAATCATTACTTATTCAAGGATACGTGGAGTATACTTTTGAAAGGGAATAGAAGAGACATTTAATGATTTATATCTCGCCTCTTACAAGAGAAACAGAATGAAACGAAGCACACTTGTCCTCTTCACGACTCATATAATCGTACATTATCCGATCTAATCTATTCATACGTGTGTATATATATATATATATATATGTATGAATTAAATGTATCGTTTCTTTTTGGTTTTGCTTTTTATGTTATTTTTATTTAATCTACGTACTTGCATGTGTGTAACATTAGATATATATATATATATATATATATATATATATATATATATATGTTTTATTTATATAAATTTTATCAAGCAAATTTGTTTATCATTTCATTATATTTCAAAAATTAATTGGAATCAGATAATATCGCAACATCGTTTCTTTATCGATCTGGAATAAATGGTTTAATTCGATTTATACGACTTACTCGGAAAGTGAAGTTTCTCGCGAATGAAAAAAAAAAAAAAAAAACAAAAAAAAACAAAAAGAAAAGAAATAAAAAAATAATCAAAACAATAAGACGGTCAATGTATAATTTCTGCGTACGCCTACGTTAGGATTACTATTCTTTGCATATAAACGTCGCGGGGAAAAGGGATTGCGATTTTCGAAGGAAAAGAGAAAAACAATTTCTTATTCTACTCGGCATATCGAATAAAGTATCTCTATCGGTTTTCAATCTCGAAGTGTAGTACGATTACGTCGATAAATCGATATGCCGATATGTATAGGCATCTATATACTAGGATAACAATTTCAACGAGGAAATTCCTGGATAAAAGTCGTTTTAGCACAAAACGTTCTACGTTTCTATATATGTACGTACGTACGTACGTATGTATGTATATATGTATATACTATTTATGTATTTACCGTATATGTATATAACGTGTACGTGCTGGATACATCCAATAGAATCTTGAACGTCGGCAGGATTCGCTTAAGTTTACGAGTTCGACGAACAGGATTTTCGTCGATACGCCTATACTAACTTTTAAAACGTTGTCTAAAACGAGAAGTAAATGTCTCCGCAATCGCCTTGTTCACTCTTGACAAACCACGTGTTACAATACTCAAGTAAGTGTAAGATTGGGTCATTAACCTATTTCAGTTGGAATACGTTCGACGGTCACGCGAACTTTCTGTCTGTAAGAATGCATGAACGTGTGTCTCCCTTCTTTCATTATTACACAATCTCATCAATGGCTTGCACATAAATTATACACGTTAAATCGAATGACGTTAAAGAGAATGAACGAAGGAAGGAAGGAAGAAAGAAAGAAAGAAACAAGAGAAAAGAAAAAAACTATAGTTTAGATACTCTAGAAAACAAATTGATACATTTTTTTAAATCACCCAGTTGACTTTTGGCTCGCCCCTTTTTGTCACGTTACATCTACACCGATTCGTCATAAAACGCATTCATTTTTTTATTTTTTGGGTTTTTTAATCGATCATTCGAATTCATTCGTAACGTTTCAAAGTAACGGAGCATTATTTTTCCCCCGTCTTTTTTTTTATTTTTTTTTTTTCTTTTCTTTCTTCATCGAATCCCCAACCCTCGACAGAGGGATATTAACAAATCCGATCGAGCTATTTTCGTTTATAACATTTTTATGTTATCGTACGTTCAATTTCGACGTCAATAAGTAATTGAAATCAGTGCACGTGCATCAAAATCGCAAACGCAATTACTCTCATGTCAATACATTTTCGAGGTGCATCTATGTACGCGCGCGCGCGCGCGCGCGTGTGTGTGTGTGTGTGTGTGTGTGTGTGTGTGTGCGTGTGTGTGTGTATCTATATATATATGGTCGTTACTAAATTTAATCCCCTTTGCAAACAAACGTTATGTTTTTGGATATATCGTTGATGGAAAATTTGAAACTGCTATATATATATATATATATATATATATATATATATATATATATATATATGTATGTATATACATATATATCTCTATGTATGGTGTCTGACGTGAAAAATGGCTTACAAAATACTTTTTCTACATGATTTTCTTCGGATAGATAAACGAATAATGCATATTGAGATGTGATCGATAGATCGAGAAGGAAGAGTTCGTGCGTGGGGTGTCGAGATGAGTCATCGAAACGTTTTCTCTCTCGGAAAGAAAAAAAAAAACAAAAGAAAAAAAGGAAAAAGCAACCCTATACGAGCGTGTAGAAGAGCTCACCCGTGCTATTTATCTCACGAGATGATCGCATTAAGATTGCGTTGCGTCGTAATTCACCCGTGGCTCATAAAAACATCAAAGTTTCGTTACGATCGGTAAAAATTCTGAAAAATAAATATAGACAATTTCGAAGAATAAAATTTCGAATTAGCATGGTTTAAGCTAAAATACATTGTCTTTCATTCCACAAAAGGGATTTTGAGATATTTCGACAATAATATCTCAAGAATTAATATTAAGATCTTTATCGTAATTTCTTTTTCTCTTGTATATTTCTCCGAAAGCTTTTTTTATATTATAATGAATATCCATGATATTCTAAGAATATATATATATATATGATTTAATAGATACTTTATCATAGATTTGCAATATACAGCGTAGTTCGACAATTATGAACATAAATATGAATATGTCAGATAAAAAGTTGACTCAATAAAACTCGGACTTAACTCTAATAATGTCTAAAATGTCGTAAAATTATTGTAGTGTCCTCCTCTTTATATATACACAAAAAAATTGGTTATTCGTCATATATCAAAATTTGCTTAAGAAAAAACTTAAACGGCTCTAAGAACTTCTCCGAAATTATGTTGAAAGCGTTAATGATTATCGAATCATCCTGTATAATACAACTCGGATGATCATTTAAATTCGTCGAACGTAATCCGACATTTATAATACACGGTGTGATCCAATAATTACGAGGTTCTTCGTATAATATGTCGAATAAAAATTTGCTCGTGGCAAAAAACTCGAAATTAACTTTCATAGATTAAAAATTAACCTGAAATATCATTGGACCATTACGAGTTGCAATAAGATTTCTATATCGTACATAACAAAGCTAGAATCTTGGACTCGCATAATTTCCGAAATATTACAAAAATGATCGAACAAATCCATACGTTTAGATAGCACGAACAATATAAACAAGATACATAAGTAAAACGTAATATCTACGTACTCGTTATTTAAATTAATAATTGGTATCGTAGAAAATGAATATCTTTCAATTAGATGTCCCATCGGAGGTGTTTACTTTATAATACGTAGTAGGTGTATGGTCTCTCTTTGTCTAAAATTACAAAGCTAAATTAACGCATCCTGCTGATCACGAAGCTTGACGAGCAACGTGTCACGAACTGTGAACCGTGCCGTCGTTTATATCGACATTCTGTCATAAGTGACAGAGCTAGCTAAGGCACGTTTTAACGTTAAAGACAAACCGATTTCATACACCCTATATATATATATATATATATATGTCCTCGTACCCTATCTATTCCTACTTCAACAACCTTCGGACTTTCCCGACTTTTATTATTCCTTTGCTTCTTCTTATTCCTCCCGAGATATTTTTCTTTAAGATTGACTTATATATTACCAACCATACCTCATTACTATTCTTCCCCCAGCACTTTTTTTTCTCTTACATTAATGCATATATGAATGAACCCATACATACATACATACATACATACATACATACGTACGTACGTACGTAGATATACATTTGATATCTATAGATCAAGTATATATTCGATTGACCAATAAATAACATCAGAATTTTCTATTTTAAATATACAATACTGTATATTCGATATTTTTTCCAAGAAATTTCAAAGATTACTCATTGATCAATACAATGCATATATATATATATATATATATTTATTAACGGATCTCTACATACGAAAAGCTTCAAAAAAAGTTCAAAAGTTCAAAAAAACAAGTAAGCAAAAAAACTTCGGTCATCCTCTTCTCCAGTGAATTATATCGATTAACCCCCTCCCCTCATACGAATATTATCATACGTATATTAACCTTATTATTATTATGATGATGATGATTATTATTATTATTATTATTATTATTCAATAAACAGGTTAAAACGAACGAGCAAGGCATCGAATCGATAGTTTCGATTACGATCTATCATATTCGCCATTTCTAAGAACACTTAGAAGAAATAAAAAAAAAACGATAAAACGAAACGATTCGTCCTTGTGATTTATACGATTTCTCCTTCTCTCTCTCTCTCTCTCTCTCTCTCTCTCTCTCTCTCTCTCTCTCCCTCTCCCTCTCCCTCTCCCTCTCCCTTATCAAATAACATCTCGATGGTAAATAAGACGAGCTTTGAAAGTCAAAAGAAAGGAAGAGAAAAAAAACAAAGTTGGAACAGACGGTGGAACGGTTAGGTGGTTGAGAGTGAGACGGGGGGAGCGGTGGGGGGTAGTAATCTAGACGCGAGGCAGACTTAACCTCTCAACGAAGAAATTGCGTGTTCCCGATGAAAAGATATAAAAATAATGAAATTAAAAAGAGAGATAGATAGAAAGAGAGAGAAAGAGAGAAAAAGAGAGAAAGAGAGAAAGAGAGAGAGAGAGAGAGAGAGAGAGAGAAAATTATAAAGAAAGAAAAAAAGAAATATAAAGTAACTCACCGCCGTTCTTGACATCTTCCCTCGCTTCCTCAGCACCCGGCTGGACGCTTTCCTTGCTCGTGTTGCAGCCCATTTTCTTCTTTTTCTATTTCTTCTATTTCTTCTACTTCTTCTACTTCTTCCTCCTTTACCTTTATCTCTCTATTTCCCTTATTATCACCCTTCAAATAATTCTCTTCCTTTTTCGTCCACCACCAAACAACCACCACTACCTCCTCCTCGTCCTCCTCCACCGGCACCTTCACCACAACCACCACCGCCTCCTCTCCTCCTCTTCCTCCTCCTCCTCCTCCTCCTCCTCCTTCTTCTTCTTCTTCTTTTTCTCCTTCTCCCTTTCTACCGGCTACCACTAACGGCGGCACTCCCCGGTTTCGCGACTGTACGTACTCCTACCCTGTTTATCCCTTGACTCTACTCGTCAAATAATCCCCTTTCGCCGGTTAAAATCCACGATATAACAACGATATATATATATATATGTATATATGTATATATATAGATATATATATATATATATATATATATATATATATATATCTATATATACATATATATATATATACAAAGAGAAAAGATAATTATAATATAATTATAACAATAACAAAGATATTCCGTAACGAGTGAGATTACCTAGAGAGAGAGAGAGAGAGAGAGAGAGAGAGAGAAAGAAAAAAACAGGAAAAAAATTTATATTACGTGCGAAATACTACGTATCGAAATAACCTAAGGAGTAGAAAAAAGGGGCTGTGGGGGGATGGTGGATGAAGAAAGAAGTCGATCGAACCGCGAATCGAACTTGTGTTGTGTTATTCGGCGAGGAAGAGGACGACGAAGACCACGATTACTACGACTACGACTATCTACGATTACTATACAAGGACGACTAATGTCGACGATATGATGCGACGAACGAACGTACCCCTCCCCCCTTCCTTCCTTCCTTCCTTTCTTTCTTCCTTCCTATCTTCTCCTTTCCCCCCGTCCTCCTCCTCCTCTTTGAATATACACACTCGACGGATCTTCCGTCTCTCGATATTGTTTTTCTTTCTTTCTTTCTTTCTTTCTTCCTTTCTTTTTTTTTTTTTTTTTATTTTTATTTTATTCCTCTCCCACCTTTCTTTCTTTTCCCTTTTTTTCCTCTCCTTTCGGTGTTCGTCCTCGAAGGTCAACGGCCACACGGCGCGGCGTGTGCCTCCTACCTATGTAGCTATCATCCACCCCTTAGCTACTTACACTTTCTCTCCTCTTCCCTTATCCTTTACCTATACCCTTTCCTTTATCTCTTCTTCACTTTACTTTTCTTTTCTTTTCTTTTCTGTTCTTTTCTTCTTTTCGTTTGTTTCGAGGACACTTCGAAACCCGTCCTCCTATTTTCACCCCCTTTTCGATCCTAACACATCGCTTATCTCTTTATCGCACCTTTTTTTTCTCTCTCTCTTTTCTCTCTCTCTCTCTCTCTCTCTCTCTCTCTCTCTCTCTATTATCTTACTCAAGCGTTATACGGTCAAGGTATAGGAAGGATAGGAGAGACAGGATCGGCTAGAAGATACTGAAGGAGGGAGGGCAAGGTACGTTGATTCCACCGGCACGAGACTGAACACGAGTAGCTGAATATATATATATATATATATATATATATATATATATATATATATATTTACGCGCGAGCGTGTATGTGTGTGTATAAATGTACGTGCTCTCACCGTGCGTCTGTGTATATGTGTAAGAGAGATAGAGAGATAGAGAGATAGATAGATAGAGAGAGAGAGAGAGAGAGAGAGAGAGAGATAGAAAATAGAAGAGAGAATTTTCACGAGCAACCCCCTCGGAAGCACGAAGGACTCACGTCGACGACACGGGGCGTACTGACGACGCTCTCTGCCGACGACCCTGCCCTTCGTTGCACGCGAATACTCTACCACCACCACCAATATAACAGAAAGCTACGATTCGTCCTACAGGCTTACTCAAAAGTTATATCCTCCTGCGTGACATGCGCCAAAGGTTTTGCGCTCATCTCCCTCTCCCTCTCAATCTCTCTTCTCTCTCTCTCTCTCTCTTATACTCGTTCCTACTCCGTCGTTTTCTATCTCTTTCTTTACTATTTTACATGCATGTACATACGCGACGCAACGCGCACGCACACACAACACACGTATCATACACATTTATGTATACATCGTGCTCTACCCCCATAACCGTTAATGTTGGCGCCATCTTTACCATTGCAAAGTTTTCTTCGGATTCTTTCTTTTTTCTTTCTTCTTTCTTCCTTTTCCTTCTCGCGTTTTTCCCTCTCTTTTCTTCCACTTCGATCCTTTTTTACAAACGTTTCTGAAACTTTTTTCTATGTATATTTTTATGCATAATAGATGAACGATACCGATACGATTGTCGGACCGACAGAGAAATACAATGGGAGTATAGGTGGTTCTAATAAATGTGTTAATACAATTAGAATGTGTGTGTGTGTGTGTGTGTGTGTGTGTGTGTGTGTGTGTATGTATATATATATATATATAGATCGTATCATCGTTTATAATTCGTTAATTTATTTTAAGCTTTACCTTTCAAATAATATTATGGCCATGGTTAGAAAGACGTCGATCCGATCCTTCCGAAGGCAAAATGTTTCGTAATCGTCCTTCGATTCTCTTATTTTATTTTATTTTATTTTACTTTCTCTTTTATCTTTTTTTTTTTCTATAACCCGAAATTTATCGTTATAAAAAATGAAGACGAAAGACAGCAGAACAGAAAGGTTCGCGCGTTAGAATTCGGAATGATTGGGTTATCCGGAAGGAGAAGCAGCTGTTCGATATCAACGAGTTTATTAATCGATAAGTGCGTCCTGACCCTTATCGATACTTCGATCTATTACATTATATGCATCCAATCGCGAAGTACTCTTACAAATGCAATTAACGAAAACGAATGGAATAATTGATAATATTTGCGTTAATTACGAACGACGATAATCATTACGAATGGAATAGAAATTATTATAACAACGTTTATTTACAATAATCTATAACCTATATTTCCGTCGTATTTGCATGAATTAAAATAATATAAAATATATAATATAAAATAATATATAATATAAAATATCTAATACAAAATAATATATAATATAAAATATCTAATACAAAATAATATATAATATAATATATATATATATATACTATGTTAGATTGGTCAATAATATCGGAATTTTTTAAATAAACAAAATACTCTGTATATAATTGTTTAACAATCAAACGATAATGTTGTTATCTATTTAGATATGAAGTATTTTTTTTCGATAAAAAATATCTGCTAGTGTTATTAAATAAAAAAATAAATAAATAAATTTTATTCGAATATAAACTACAAAAAATTCCTAATATTACTTACTGATGAATCCAAAAAAAAATATATATATATATATATCATTCTTATATAATATAAGGATCAGACTTTTTCAAATAGAAATTTAATGGAAAGATCATTTTAACCTATAATTCGTCAGGAGCTTTGTTATTGGCTAGACTGCTAGACTATTGCCAGACGGGCGCCAGCTCCTTCGTATACTTCACATTTTCTGGAACGAATATCGACCTCTCCTCGTCCTGATTATCCCTCGCGATTCTTTATCACGCATGTTTTACTTTTCTCCTTTCACATGTGCGGTATATAACGTAACTTTAAACTAAACTCTCTTTCCCCCTTTCGCATTATTTTCAAAATTTTTTTTTTAAAACTTTAAAATTTACCGATGCACACTCCGTCGAAAGCAAACAAATATCTCGCACTAGTCGATCGAACGTATAAAAAAAATATATATATATATATAATATATATACAATAAATAATAAATAATAATCTATAACCTATATTTTCGTTGTATTTACGTGAATTAAAATAATACGTAATCAAATACGATACATATATACGTATATATATATATATATATATGTTAGATTGGTCAATAAGTAATGTTGGAATTTTTTAAATAAACAAAATACTCTCTATATAATTGTTTAACAATCGTAAACGATAATGTGTTATAATATATAGTATATATAATATTTATATGTATATATATATATATATATATATATATATATATTTAGATATAGTTTAGGGAAAAAGAAATTCATTACTTTGACATGAACTTCAACACTTTATTTAACATGCTTTGGATTGTCCAATTTGTGTCAAATATGCACCATTTTGTTCTATAATTTGTTGCCACTTTAAAGGTAGCTTCATAATTCCTCTCTCATAAAAGTCTTGATCCTTATAAGCGAAAAACTCTGATAATCGATTTTCACAATCTTCTCTTGATGCCAATTTCTTATCACTAAGGAAGTTTTGCAATGCAAGAAAAACGTGGTAATCACTTGGTGCAAGATCCGGACTATACGGTGGATGCAACAAAACTTCCCAACCAAGATCTTGAAGTTTCTGGCGAGTCATTATAGACACGTAAGGCCTGGCATTGTTTTGATGGAACACAACGCCTCCCCCGTTGGCCAATTCTGGCCGTTTCTGGTCAATCTCTAGCTTCAAACGGTCCAGTTGTTGACAGTAGAATTCCGAATTTAATGTTTGGCCATATGGAAGCAAGTTATGATAAATGATTCCTTTCCAGTCCCACCAAATGCACAGAAGAATCTTCCTAGCCGTTAGTTCAGATTTGGCCACAGTTTGAGCTGCTTCTTCTAGCTTTGACCAAGATCGTTTTCTAACAGTGTTGTTGTAAGTGACCCATTTCTCATCCCCAATCACCATCCTTTTAAGAAATGGTTTGATTTCATTCCTTTTGGCCAAGGCCTCGCAAATAGAAATCCGATCCATCATGTCTCTTTCTGTCAATTGCTGTGGTACCCAAACATCGAGCTTCTTTTTGAATCCAGCTTTGTGCAAATGATTTAAAACCGTTTTATGATCTATCTTTAGCTCCTGGGCGATGCTACGACTGCTAACATGCCGGTCAACTTTGATTATTTCTGTGATTTTATCGACACTTTCGACGACGGGCCTACCCGCGCGGGGTGCATCTTTAACATCAAAAATACCCGAACGGAATCGACGAAACCAAAATTGCACGTAATTGGCCGTTACAGTATCGGCACCATAAATATCATTCACAATTTTAGCCGTCCGGCTTGCATTTTCGCCTTTGTCAAAGAAAAACTGTAAAATGTACCGAATTTTCTCTTTGTTGACTTCCATTTTTAACACACTGTGACTCACAACCGCACAACCGAATGGACCAAACGAAAAAAAAAAAAAAAACGAAAGAATTTTTTTAGTGCGAAACGTCACTTTTCCAACGAGCACAAATCTGAAATTGTTTGACAGATATTTTACGTAATATCGATGGCTACATCCATCTGTCACAAAAAGTAATGGATTTCTTTTTCCCCAAACTAATATATATGCACAACGAGTATAATTTTCTAATCCTTGTATAATTATTAAAACAAAAACCACGCGGATAAGTTCAGTGATACGAAATAATACGTATTTGTTACGGCACTCTTGTTAAATTTCTTCGCGTCGTATAACTCGGAAAGGGTCGTTGAATTATTTTTCATGGTTACCAAAATAACGAATATAACCTTTGAATATATATATATATATATATATATATATATATATATATATATATACATATATATAATATATGATCTGACGTTGTATTTAATTTGCAAGCAATGCGAATTTCATAATTTGCGCCAACGGCTTGGCAGTTCTTTTCGTTAATCAAAAAAAGAAATAAATGAAGAAAATAAAAGAAAGAAAGCGGGAAAAAAAATTATGATCAAAGAGAATGCGACGAAAACCTTTTTGTGCGAATAAAATGATGTTATAAGAAACGAAAAAATAAGAAGAAGAAGAGGAAGAAAAATATCTATCGAGTTAAAATCGCGCAATCGTATTCGTTGAAACTCGATCGGTCTCGGATTCGTCCGAATTGAACGATCGACACGTTGATTGGTAGAAAACCAAGATCGCAAACAGGTAGGGGAGCGAAAGTTAGCTTACGGCAACGAAGTACCAAGAATGGGCAGGAGTGCGTGTTGTGTGTTGTACGAGAGTGTTACGACGAGTTGGGTTCGTAGCGAGAAGAGTTTCGATATTATCGTCGTCGCATATTTCCAACGAACGTGCATACAGAAAGTTCCTTTCGTCTATCGTGCGAGAACAAGAGAGAAAAAGAGAGAGAGAGAGAGAGAGAGAGAGAGAGAGAGATAGAAAAAAAAACAACACAGTGTTTAAACAAAAATGTCGGCCATTTTGAAGATAATTTCATCGGATTTTCGTTTCTTCGAAGAAAAATAAAACAATGTGAATTACCGTGGAAGAGGAAAAAGAAGAGTCTTCAGAGAGAGAGAAAAAAAAGAGAGAGAGAGAGAAAGAAGGAATTAAACGTGGGCAAGGTTATGGGTGTGCTCGGAGGATTCCTATCCAGTGATTCTCATTCCTTTGGTCGATCTATTGGATATCGAAGAAGCTTTTAATATATATATATATCTTCCTACAAGTTTATTTCGATGTCGTCATTGATTCTTGATCTCTGTTAACCGTGGAAATAGTCGTGACGTAAACTTCCTCCCTCGACAAGATACATCTGTCTATCTACTATCTCTTTCTTTTCTTCTCTCTCTCTCTCTCTCTCTCTCTTTCCCTTTCTCTCTCCCGAAGGAAACGCCATAAGAAGGATGACGCGTAAATTGAGCAAGTTCTTAATACTCTTCGACAATACCAATCTACTTTACTTTCCTGGTCATTTTTTATCCGGTCGTGTGCTTATCGAGCTTGACGATGAGGCATAGTAAGTTTGTTATATCATACACGTATAATATATATATATATATATGTATGTATGTTTCACTTTCTATTAACGCCATTCGCTTTTGTTATAATTAAATGTCGAAAATCAAGAGAAAAACGATCGATCGTTGTTTTCTAGGCTTCGTATTTCTGACGGTCGACTTTTTGTTTTTTTTTTGTTTTTTTTTTTGTTTTTTAATTATTACGATCGTAATGTACACATTTAGAGATATCCAAATCGGGAACTTTTATTTATTTATTTATTCATTTTTTTTTTTTCCTTTATTCGGAGTGTGATATGCCTCTCTCTCTTTCTGTGGTGTTAACAATAAAAATTACCAATACATTTTCTACACGATCATGTTTTATGTATTTACGTATGTAAATAAAGAGTACAATGCGAACGAACGAACGAACGATCGGTTCGATTTCATAGTACAATGCGACGAGAGACTTTCTTGTAACATTAAAATGCCTATGGCGTTTTGGCAAAACTTTTTAAAAAATCCAGCACGCGTGTCGTCAATATACGGGGTTTTTTTTTTCTATGTACAACGACGGTTTAAAGAACATAGAAAACGTTTTTCGCATTTTAATCGGACATATTCGATCGAATTATTTTTGTTTTTATCGAAAAGCCAATAGGGTGGTCCCTTTCAATGCCGTTTCTTTGATCTAACAATACGAGGATTATCTATTTTCTCTTTTTTTTTTTTATTGAGCTATGCAATAATAAAATAATATGACATATGCATTTACGAAACATACGATCATAAATATATATATATATATATATATACACATATTTGTGCACGTATACAGTGACGTCATACTCCGTGATACAATGATTTTTGTTAAAAAAAAAAGGAAAAAAAAATAAGCACATAATTTGCGATCTATTCGGTGTAAACTTTTTATTTATAACAACTAGTCAATATTTAATATAATAAAAAGAAAACGTGTCAATTCTTCGTTCGATTTAAAATAATCGATCAATGATACGATACAATAGATATATCGACCAATATCGATATGCCTAACCTTTGATTTTCTCGAAGGAA
Source organism: Dolichovespula media (assembly GCA_911387685.1). Lineage (NCBI taxonomy): Eukaryota > Metazoa > Arthropoda > Insecta > Hymenoptera > Vespidae > Dolichovespula > Dolichovespula media. Next base: position 28,759,543 of record OU426851.1, on the reverse strand, counting down.
CAACGAATGGATTTGCGCGCCACTTTCGAAATAAACGTTCCGTATTATTCGTTTGTTTGATAATTAAAGGGAAAACAAAATTTATATATACGCGCACGTATATGAATGCGCTGAACGTGTCACGTTGTTATAATTCGTTTATTTAATAATGAAAAGAAAAAATATATATATACATATGTGTGTGTGTAATGTATGTATGTATGTATGTATGTAAAATGTATACTATCATCGTATATCATATACGAGAACGTAAAACAGGTTAGAATAATAAATCGTTATGAAATATTATAACAACGGAAGGGGAAAAGAAGCGTGAACTTGATTTCGTATGATATAAAAATATCCTCTTTCCTCGTTTTTTTTTTTTTTTTTATTTTTTTTTTTTTTTATGGAATTTCTCGTTCGGTAAAGGAGAGGAGAAGGCATAAGACATGATGCCTTCCTGTGCAATTTACGGTACAATAAACTCGACGACGCGCATTGTACGTATTTGCATACATACAAATACGAGGTTTCTTAATAACATTCTCTCTCTCTATCTCTCTATTTCTATCTCTCTTTTTCTATTTCTCTATCTCTCTCTCCCTCTCATTACGTTATTTCAGTGTCTCCGGGCTACATTTTCACGTTGTCGGCGAAGGAGTCGTTCGTGTTCGTAGTCAACGTGCTGAAAGGGTCTACGATAAAGAGAATTATATAGATTTTCGAATGAGACTCCTAGGCGAACCGGGTAATTCTATTTATTTCTATCGGCTATACCCCCCCACTCCTTTTCCCTCTCCCTACCTCCCGAGCAAACAAAAATAAATAAAATTATCGATGTCGCTTCGTCGGAAATGTTTTTTCTTTTCTTTTTTTCTTTTTTTAAAGTTCTCGTTGGAAGAATCTAAAGATTAGATTTCTAAGCAGTCGAAAATATTTTGTAATATCGAGATTGATGATAATTGAATCTCGTATGGCAAAACAAAAAACAATGTTTGGACTCATCGACATCGTCATTAAATATTCATCCTTTTCAATAAAATGCTCCGCAGTTTTTTTTTTCTTGTTTTTTTTTTTAGCTCTTCTCCCAAAATCGAAAATGTATTAATTGCTAATTTCGTGTTTGATATTCAGGCGAAGGACCGTCCCTTCTATCGCCGGGGATTCACAGTTTTCCATTCAAATTGGGCTTACCCTTGGGCTTACCGTCAACCTTCCTGGGTAAACATGGCTGGGTTCAATATTATTGCAAAGCTGCATTACGAGAGCCAGGCGGATTGACCCATAAAAATCAACAGGTTTTCATCGTTATGAATCCAATCGATTTGAATCTCGAGCCACCGATTTTAGCGGTCAGTACGTTGTCTCATTTTCATGATATTTTTTTTTCTTTCTTTTTATCGTTCGTTCGCCAGACGAAAGGAGATATAAACGTTATAAAATCTTAAGATATAAACCTCGAAATGGAAAATTTAATTTATCGTTGTTATTTTCTCTTGGCAGTTAAAAAAAAAAAAAAGGCAAGCGTTCCGAATATGATTTACGCTCTTAATAGCATGGGGGGAAAAGAAAAGAAAAAAGAAAAATAAATAACTCGAATATTTTCTTCGAAAGAGGGTCGACAGCCTCGTAACATTAAATATACGCTTTCTTTCGCGTGTTTAAGATTAAACGAATACTCGAAGCGTATTAACATAACCGAGTTTCAAATACCGGTCATTGACCTTTATGGAAAGCGATTATAAACAGGGTAAACAATACGGCTAAACATCTTCGCGTAACAATGGTCGAAAAGGATATTTAAAAACAAACAAACAAACAAAAAAAATGGGGGAGTGACGTGTGTGAAAAGGATCCATTCGAATTGATCCATTATTTATCCATACGTAAGTCTGTTATTTCGTATCGTTAGATTTTATTTTGAAAACGTGTTAACGGGAGGTCGTTCGAATAAAAATTCGATTGAAGAATGTAGTATATATATATAGAGAGAGACAGAGATAGATAGATATATATGAAAATGCAACGACGGACTCCGTTTATGTTCCAACGACAATAATACATAAAAAGCAGCAACGTGAGATAATAGTTACGTAGGCAACATGACATTGAGAACGAAACGTTAGCCGCATTATTGCTACTCTGTTACGTATTTCTCGTTACGGTCGACTCGTTTGTTTGATCCTAGGCGCGCTCTCTTTCTCTCTCTCTCTCTCTCTTTTTCTAGTTGTGCAACGCGATGAACTTTCAAAATATCCCGCCATAAGGTCGTACCAGTCTTGCCAATCTACGAGTTCTTTATATTCTAGTAACGTAGTGTGATGTGGTAATATATTTTGTTTTTCCTTTCTCCCCCCATGCATGATTTAGCAACCAGCGAGGCAAGAGATCGAACAACGTGTCGGCGTTTCCTGCGTATCGAGCGGTCCTGTTTTGTGTCGAGTTAGTTTGGATCGTGGCGGATATGTACCCGGTGAAACAATCGGAATCTCTGCTACCGTCAATAATCGTAGCAAGGTACGTGGGTATACAATTGTTTCAATATTTTTCTCCTTAACGTTGATTATACAACGGCATTTTTAACATGCCCTTTACGACGCGCACATGATGAAAATGAACTCTCTCCATGATCGAAATTATTATCATGATTACAACGAAATTCTGACGACGATGATATTTTATTTCAACCTCTCCCTCGCACGTTTATTCTTTTTTTTTTTTTTTTTCTAATACGATTCTCAAACGTTTCGACAGGTTACGATGAAATCGACGAAAGCTTCCCTCACAGAGACGATACAGTATCTATGTCGCGGCAAGGTTCTTGCCAGTGAAACACGAGAATTGGCCAGCGTTTCAAGGGGGAAAATACGACCTGGCGAAGGAGAAGAATGGTTGAACGAACAAATGTATGTTCCTCCTTTACCACCCACTAATTTGAGAGGCTGTCATTTGATCAACGTACTGTATCACGTTTATGTACGTATACAAAAGGGAACCAGTAGTTACTTTGATAAAATGATATTATTCGCTACACGATTCTACCTCCTAGTGAATCCTTTATGTAATATATATCTTTTCATTCTGCGCAGTTCGTTATAAGCCCGAAGAGCTTGAACAAGGAGATAAAGTTGCAAATACCCATTGTACTAGCAACGTATCCGCTCAGACAGGAAGGAGCACCGGCAGGTACCGCTCCTTCCAAACGAGGTGCTCATTATCCTTCGACGTTGCCGATCTTTAGACCATGGCTCGATGACAAAGCTTTCGAGATACAGGAATGAGAAAATGTATTAAATTAACGTTGATGTCGTTCGTTCCTTTGTCCTTTGTATCCGATTTGAAATTGGATAGCTAAAGCAAAGGTTATCGGATATGTGCGTGATGTGTATGCGTGCGTTATATTCAATATACTATGATTCTGATTTCTAGACGTACAAGATATCATAGAAGGTGAAATACGCTTATAACAATGCTTTTGTAATTCTAATTTTCAAATAGATCTTAGTTATCGAATTAACATTTCCTGATTCAAACGTTGGATTCGTTCTACTGTAATACTCGAGGGATCTCGACGAAACGGTTAACTAATTTTATTGAATATTCAGTTGCAAAATCCTACTAAAGATATTTTGTATATTGATATACACGGTTTAAATTAATATTCTAAATAATACTTTAGGTAGAATTAGGATAAAGGTCCGTCCATTTTTAAACTTAATAAAATAAGATATTTTTTAAAATGCCTTATATTTTATGTACAGCAGATACGAGTTTTATATATATATATATAATAAAAATGACGAAAGAAAAATAATATAATAAAAAATGTTGACAGGTCAAGTTCTAACTTCTGCGGTTAATTACCAATTTCCTTTTTAAACCTTTGGAGAGCCTCGTCTACCGTAATCCCAGTCACTTTTATTACTTTTTGCCTACCTTTGGATCCCTTAAAACAGATAAATCACCTAAATTATGTACATTGTAGATGAAGTAAGTTGAAAATAAGAAACGATAGATCACTAACTCGATCCAAAGTTACATCGGATTTTCTTAAACCTAATACGGTGGCTAAATATTTAACTAGCTCTGTATTAGCTTCACCTTGTACAGGAGGTGCAGATATCGCGACGCCTACAGCTTCATCTGAAATATCTGTTATACATAAAATTAATATCGTTGACAACTAAAGTCTTCAATTTACGATGATTGTCCAAGGGATAAACACATATTCGAAGATCAGATGTATTTAAAGAGAGAGAAAATGTATTACGAGGCAAAAGAAGAGTCAAACTGTCGAGAGAATTTATGCTTTACGACCGAGTAAGGTCTTATTTAATACTTCCTGTTACTCGTTATATCCTTCATCTTAATTAATCGATTCACGTACGTAACCTCCTTCGAAGACATCATCCACATTCAAATACTTCGGCCTTAATTAATTATAACATCCGTAGTCATTTAACCAACCTGACTTTATATATTTATTACCTGTTATACCGTTATGCTTAGCTCCGGGTTTCGCTTGAATTTTTATTTGTACTTCTCCATCTTTATTAACGGTTATAGGTCCCGCGTTCGTCTGTTAAAATAAGAAAAACGAAAAGAAATGTATAAAAACAAAAAAGGAAAAACGTTAGAAAATTTCTCGATCGACGATTTAAATCATGTATATTTATGAGTCGAACGCGTATCGCATCGCGGAAGTATAATCATTCGAAAGAGAGATCACGCTAGCGACATCTGGTGAGTTTAATTTCAGTTGGTTTACTTTCGCTAAGGTTGGCGGGTGCATTCGCAGAAAATGTTATATTATTGTCATAATAGGTGATCAATTCTCGATCAGAGTTTGTTATCCTGATTTCTTCGCATTCAAAATTGGTAAGTGAGGATAGATTTACCATATCATTTGCTTCGTCAACGACGTTCCGAGTTTTTTTACTTTTCTTCCCTCCTTGTTTCGACATTTCTCGGCTAAAAATCGCGTATCGTACGATATTTATTCCATGTACAGGTAGTTTCATAATAAAAATCGAACGTTCGTTAATCCATTGATACGTTATATTCGACAACTAAGAAAAATTTCTATTCGATATCATACATACGTTCTCTAACCTCAACTAACTTTAGTGACTGCTCTCCCGTGCGTTTTACAGTATTGCCAACCTATCGACGATCGAATCCTTTTACCCGCGTAATTTAAAACGTAATCGTAATTCTTTAATCCTGTTAGATCATCATGCCTAAGAAATTCGTCGGTGAGAATAGCAAGGCTGTTGCGGCCAGGGCTAGAAAGGCTGCTGCTAAGGAAGCCGAGAATACAAAGAAAGCTTTGGAAGCAGAGGAGAAAGCTTGGCAGGATGACGACAAACAAGTATTAAAGAAGAAACAGAAACAGGTACTTGTTTCGTTAGCATTGCGTTCTATTGTATTATAAAATATAGTTATCGATACTTATTATATTTACATAAAAGATACAAACGTCTTAAATAACTACGTTATATTGTATCGATTTGGATACAGGAGGAACTCGAGAAGAAAAGGCAGCAACAATTGGAAAAGAAGGCTGAAGTGAAAGCTCTGTTGGAAAAAGAAATGGCAACTATAAAAGTAGGAGGCAAACAACCTTCAGCTAAGATTACAAAGGCCGAAATAATGGTAGCTATGGAGAAGCGCAATCAAGCCGCGAAAAGCGAGAAGAAAAAGGAGGAAGAAAAACCAATCGAAGAAAATTTGAATAGAATTGTTATCGAAGGCGAAAGTGCGCATGGTATAGACGAAGCGTTATCCATTTTAAGGTGAGCAGCATTCGATATTGATAATTTACTATGCCGTTATTGTTTACATTTATTTACTTTTTATGTACTATGCCAAATTATTTTTTTATATTTTTATAGCGTGAAAGATTCGGAAGTTGATCGTCATCCCGAGAAACGTATGAAAGCTGCTTACGCAAGTTTTGAGGAGAAAATGATGCCTATTATTAAGGAACAAAATCCTACTTTGAGGCTCAGTCAATTGAAACAGATTTTGAAAAAGGAGTGGATGAAGTCTCCTGAAAATCCACTCAATCAAAAGCTTTTTAACAATTGATATTAGAGCATCTACATTGATAGTCTGCGCACTTTCACACGACTGAATATAACTTTCTTATCTTAAATGTTTGACAAAGAAAAAAAAAAGAAAAAAAAAAAAGTAAAAAGAACAAAAAAAAAGAAGTAATATGTGTAAGTATAACAGATAAAATTGGTTCACAGTTTTATTGTAAACGAATAAGTTATATCCCAAAATGCTATATAGGATATAAAAAAAAAGAAAAGAAAAAATATTAACATAATATAAAACATCTTTGGTGCAACTTATGCGCGAATCTATAATAGCCTCCGTTCGGTATCTTAAATCTTTGCTTATTGACAGAGAGACCTTTGTCGTAGTTTATGAAAAGATTCCAACAAAATATCTTAACAAATATATGTTTTGGCACATTTATCATGCTGTAGGCGTAGAAGATATTTTTACAATTTCGCTATTGTCGTATCATTCGATGGAAAGTAATATTAAAAGCATCACAAGTTAGAGCTCGATAAAGAGGTTCCAGTATTGTCAGGAATCTGTCCTCTTGTGCGAACTAAGATTATTTTTTTTTTTTTCATTTTCTTTTTCTTTTTTTTTTTCTCTTTTCGTTTAAATGTAAAATCAGCCATAATAGAAGTAAACAACGCACGCGAAACTTTTCTATGTATATGTATGTATGTATGTATGTACATTTTAAATATTTAATCGAAGGAAAATTATTTAAAAAAAAAAAAAAAAAAAAAAAGAAAAAATAAAAAGAAAGGGAAAGAGGACTATCGTTATCATCTTTTATCTAATTTTGCATCTAACCAACGAGCTTTATACCCGTAAGAGTACTTGGTGTTTCAGCACGATCATCATTCCTCACTCGAGAATACTAATTCTACGCTGGGATGAACAATATCGAAATACTAATATTGCTACCAGTTCTTGTTCTTCCATAAATCTATGAAACAGTGAATCATATGATTCAATTGATCGGGACAATCCGTCATTGGTGTGTGGCCAGCACTTGGGATAGCTTCGAGGAAAGCCTTCAGCATAGTCTAAAAATAGAACAAACGATTGGAAGTAAGGAGGTAAAGGATAGAAGATGTATTTTTAATAGGTTTTCGTTAACTAACCCTTTCCATTTGGCACTCCTGTACGAGCGACACTTTGTTATCCCTCAATCCGTGTATAAGAAGTGTAGGCGTAAAAATCCTTCTATGGAAGACATAGTCCCCTTCGGGCCAAGCCATCCCATCCAAAACATATTTCATATGGGAGGGCCATTGTTCGACCGGTTCAGGACCACAATAAGGATGTTGACGACCTCTCGCGGAATAAAGTATATCCCTATGAAGGCCGCACATCAAAAGTGGTGACAAAATAGCTCTTAGAAAGCATCGGCCGGCACCTTCTCTCGTAGGCGGTGCCAATGGCGTTGGACCACCGCCGGATATTAAAACGAGCTGATGAATATTGCTGTCATATTTGCAAGCCAATGCCGTTGCAAAACTGCATCTGTAAAAGAACTGCCGCCGACACCACCGCCGCCGCCGCCACCGCCGTCGCCGACATCGACGACAACGACGACGACGACGACGACGACGACGAGGACGACGAGGACGACGATGATAATGACGAATAGAAGAAATTTCTTATTGCGTCAAACGTTAATTTCAATATAGCCCACGAAGTATAGTTGAGCAGTAAAAATTATTCAAACGTTACACACACGCGCGCGTAGGTAGTAATTACCTAGCTAGCCATGAACGTTTTAAAAAGAAAAGAAAATCCACGGATGATGTTCATTGAATTGCGATACTATCTTACCATAAATATTAAACGCGTATGTATATGCGGGGTGGGGATAAGGGAAAATTTGTTTGAAAAATATTTACCCATAATTATGAGCTATCAGGATACACTTTTGGCCTGGTTTAAAAGCGTAATAATGTAGTACCGTCTCGAGATCCTTCAACAATCTGCCAAACGCATAATCCTTCGAACGGTCGGGCGACGAACTCATACCGTGTCCCAAAAGATCAGGAGCTATGCAAGGATAACCCATCGCCGAGAAATATTCCAATTGATGTTCGAATATCTCCGCCGACGAACCAAACCCATGTAAAAAGACCAAAGTTGGTTTACGATTTCTTCGAAATATCACATAATCGTTTGGATTTTGTTCGCAATTCGACAATCTCGTAGATTCTTCCAAGTTCGGCCACCTCTTTCTATAATCCTCCATCTCCAATGGTGCGATATCTTTTCTCACATTAATTGTCTCTAACTTTTCAACGTCTTTCTTACGTTTCGATCCTCTTTCGACGTTCGTACGAAACCTCGCACAAAATTTCATACCGATCGTCGTCTCCTTCCTACCCGTAGATTCAACCAAATCGTCGTTATCCAATTCTAATCGCACATTCTCGAATTTAGGATCGTCGATGGATTCCTCCAATTGTCTTATGTCCACTACAGTCCTTTCTTCGTTAATTTCGTTTACGTTTAACACGACGACGTCCTTCAATTTCGTTAAATTATTTTCCTCCTCGTCATCGTCGTCGTTGTCGTCGTCGTTCGCGACGATTTGATCCCGCGTTGAGGAGGAGGAGGAGGAGGAGGAGGAGTTTTCGTTTAATTTCTCATCCCCGTTCGCTCTCAAATCCTCCCAGCTATTTCTCAAAGGCGTCCTACCCAATTTTTCATCGATTATTCGCAAGAGCGATTGCTCGAGGCTCGGTTCTTGATCAGGTTGAAATTCTATCGTTTCGACGCTGTTTATACCGGAATCTATACAATCCAATTGTTCCAAAGTGACCTCCGTGCCACCGAGCGTACGTGTACGTAAATAAAAGTCGAGAGAATCGGGATCGTTAGCCGAACCGATGAAGGCACGATTTATGTAACCTCGATCGTTCCTCGTTCCTTCACCGTTAAACTTTTCGTCGTTTTGAATCTTCTTCTCGTCGTTATGAAAGGAAAAACTAATTTCGTTGAAAACTTCATCGCCTTTAACTTCCGAGGAGGAGGAGGAGGAGGAGGACGTTGATCTATCTTGCGTAACGTCACGATCGTTCTTAAGAATCAAATTCGTATCGTTAGAATTGGCAACGTGTTTAATCGTATCGTCCAATATTTCTTCGAGCAACAGGTTTATGTACCTCTCGAGATCCTTGACGATTTTCTTCTTGGTTGCTCTTTGCTCCTCGTTCGTTGGACGAGTCAACGATAAATTTTTCGTACGATCGAGGAGAACAAGTTCGTCCCTCGTTTTCGTCTCATTGTTGTTATCGCGATTATTGTCGGGTATTACTATTTGTAGTCTCTGAAGATTGGCCGATACCCTTTGCTCGAGCTCTTCGATGTCTCTCGCCGACTTTTCGGGGGTCTCGCAAAGGCTATTTCTTATGCGATTCAATTCCGTCGATATGATTTCCTCGTCGTTCGTGCTCAATCGGCTCGATCGACGATAAGAACATCTGCAATGATTCGACGAATGTGGCCTTCTCGACCAACGTGCAAAAAAATTGTCATTTATCGATTCGGCCCTGTCGCTCGTGTTCTCGTAATACCACTCGCCCTTCAAGCTCGGTTTCAATACTCTCAATGTTCTACGTGGTGCAACTATGAAGAAATCGCAATCAGCCAATTCTACCGTGGCCGGGCCAATTCGATTACGATTTTTCAAATATTCGAAAAATTTCACGTACCATCTTGCCTCGATAATAGTTTCTTCCTCTTTCGTACTCATTTCTGTTTCGATTTCAAATCGTCAATTACATCGCGCTTACGATCGAACGATTCAACGCAATCATAATCGAACTTTATTTTTGTTTTATTTTTTTTTTTTTTTCTTCGTTCTTGACCACGCGAGGACCACCAAATTTGGCGAACTAATCGAATCGTCGTCGTTCGTACATCCTTTATAATTCATTCATTTATTCCCATTACGTCGAACGAGAGACTAAGAGAGCTTATCCAATCGGAGAAGACGATTTTTATTCGTAAATGGTATTCGAAATTCTCTTGGGCCGTTTTATGTATGTATATAAAGATGATACGTATCTTTTAGTCTCTTCCGTTCCTTTGTTTCGAACTTTGATTATTATTATTATTATTATTATTATTATTATTATTATTATTATTATTATTATTGTTATTGTTATTGTTGTTATTGTGTTATCGCAAATTACACAAGCAAGGAGATATTTTCGCAAGGAACGAGCTTACACAATTTTTCTACGAGGAATAAGTTGAGGTCGTTCGTTCAGAAATAAAAAAAAAAAAACTTTCTCGTTTGAAAGTTTTTCCAAATCTGTTTTGTTTTTTTTTTTTTTTTTTGTAGACGGAAATCTCTTGCCCTTTATCCTTGTCCTTCTAATCTGCCTAAACAAAAAGATAAAAAAAGAGGGATTATTATTATTATTATTATTATTATTATTATTATTATTATTCTTTTTTACTTTTGTACTAGCAAACAGTCAATTCGAAAGATAAAAGTGATATATATATACATATATATGTAGGTATATATATGCATATATTCTATTACACACACACACACACACACACACACACACACACACACACACACACACACACACACAC
>OU426851.1:28731390-28746390 GCA_911387685.1 Dolichovespula media | reverse complement strand
GAGAGAGAGAGAGAGAGAGAGAGAGATAGCAAACCCTTTTAGAATGATTAAGTACTCTTAATAATCTTTTTATCGCTTAAGAAAACTAAAACTTAACCTTCTTCAACACACCTTCAGTCCAGAATGGCAACCACGCTGACGACGAGGACACAAACATCACTAACGGAGTAATGTAGTATCACTAGTAGATAGTAGTGGTGGTGGTAGTGTAGTAGTTAAAGTAGTAGTATATAGTAATAGTGGTAGTAGTGCTATGTTGATAGTAGTAACAATGAAAGTAACGGAAAGTAAATCATTAACGGTTTCCGAAGGTTAGTGTCACACTGATCGTAATTCGAGTTAAATATATGTATGTATATATGTTGTACACACACGCACACACAAACATATATATATATATATATATATACATATATTTAACAATTTATAAACGGACCAATAGACTAAGAGAATTCTAGTTCGTGAGGTAAAGGCACGCAAGGACACACGCGCGCACATATGCACGGAACACTGTGAATAATTATTATTTTCACTGGAACGATCGATCGATCGATCGATCGATCGATCTGATCATTTTCAAGGGGGGGAAAAAGAAAAACAAAACAAAAAATCTACAAGTCGGTTATCATTTGACCAATCGGAGGATTACTCGCTACTCCGACCACCAACGACGATTATATATTAACAGCTCTAAATATTTTTTTTTCTCTCTCCCTTTTTTTTTCTTTCTTTCTTTCTTCTTTTTCTTCTTCGGCGACAACTATAATCTCGAGTACGTATTATCAAACGAAAACGCTTGGAAGCTCACCGCGTCGTAGAGACGTGTGCCGACTGATTCAACGTCGAACTAACAGCGCGTATTTTCGTGGGCGTGGAAGCACGACGGTATCGAGACGGGAAAATTAAGGACGATCGGCAACGAGCCGCGCGCCTCGGGTCACGGCGGCCATTGCGCGTCTCACTCGCTCCGCTCTTTCTATTAACTCGCATCGTACGCGAGAGTGCGCCACCCCACTCTTCGGCCTCGCGAGGGCCCGATACCATTACCTCGGCTCTCTTCGGTCATCTTCGTTACGACGATGGGACCGACCGCCAAATTCGAACGTACAAGCCGACACCTCGTTGTGCATTCTATTATATTATTTCGATCGACGTTTCTTCGTTCGTATCCGAGTATATAATTTATTATTAACAACATTTTCTTTCTCTTTCGTTTGTCCTACCTTCATTAAGATAATATTTGTTCGTTGCAAATCTTTTTATTTCGGGGGGAAATCTTCTTCTCCTATAAAACGAACAAATTAATTATTAAAAATGATCAATTTCTGTAGAAGAAAACTTTTGATCAAAGATACGATTCTTTTATGATTATTACAATTATTATTGATATTTCGAATTATCTTATTTATTTATTTATTTATTTTTTTTTTTTATAAGAAAGATCAGCCATCTACCTAGTATCCGAAAGACGGAGAAGGTGAAATATACATAAGCATGGCTCGCGTCATTCCTTGCTTCGGAACCCGTTACTTTCTCGTCCCTCTTCGCATCGAGGGACTCAATCCCGTCCCTCGCAGCCCCTTCTTCATTCTCGTTCCGGTCGAAACTCCGCAGCTCGTGCGAGGGAAAAGTGGATTCCAAAATACTGCGGAATTTTCATTATGGAATGAATCGATTAGTCGAGCTCGCTGAACGTAACCAACATTCATTGAATTTTCTTCTTTACTTTCTTTTACGTTTCTCAGTAACAACCGTCGAAACATGTCGATCAATTGTAGATTTCTACCTCTTGTAAAAACGATATTACGATTCCGTTGCTTGGTATGAAATGTCAACACGTATGCTCGAACTTCCGGTGCTCGAACGGTATCGAAAGAAAGCCGTTCGAGACAATAATGATTGTCATTTGAATATAATTCTCTTTTCATTCGGTTTTAATTTTTTTTTTTATTTTTCTTTCGTAAATTTAAACTTGAATATCAAAGATCCGGCGACCATGACGAAAAAAAAGAAAGAAGAAAACAAAAACTAGACCAGATGAACGCCAAGCTTTTAAATTTACTCCGATCGAATCGAATCGTTCCTCTCCTTTAATCATTTAATCATATCAGAATTTTTGTTCCATCGGGAAACTTTCGCTGCGCCAAACAAACTTTGGACCCATTTGAAATTGACGGCCTATCTCGAGACTTTTGCCACGTCTAGATATTTTTCGTTCACCTAGAAACTTTGGATCCCCATTAAAATTCACCATCAGTCAGGCCGAAAGTTTCGAGATGCATTAGAAGTTTCTTAGGTGCGCCAATAGAGTATTCGATGTATCAAAAAGTTCCTTCTATCTTAAAAATATATTCATGTATACGGTCAAGGATAAAATATATACAAATTTATAGGTATATATATATATATATATATGCACGATGATTAATGATATAGATTATTTATCCGACGTTCATCATTAATCAATACACCGGGGAACACTTCGCTGTGACAAAAAAAAAATATTAGAAAGATATCGATCACCGTTGTATATTATCCGTAGAATTAAATACTAAGTTCTGATACTGAAAATAAAAAAAAGAAAAGGAAGAAAGAAAAGTTCAATTAGAACAATGGGAGAATTGAATCAAAATCATGTTGTCCCGATTATGAAAAGACTTGCTCGTGTTAGAAACTATGCCGTTTGGAACGATCAAGATGTTGATCACGATCCTTGTACCGGTAGGTGACGATGACAATTATTTTCTCTGTTAGTACGGTACTTCGAACCAGATAATAATCCCAAACTTTGTTTTATCATAGAACGTGATTATTCATTTTGTTATCCATCAACGAACAAATTTATTCATTATTTAAAGTATTATTTATTTATCAGTCGTTCAAAAGCACAAGCAATACGTACGTTTTTTTTATTTTTTATTTTTATTTTTTATTTTGCGAACACCTCGTTCATTTATCACCGAGTAACATTAACTTTGAATTACGTTAGAAAAAATTTCCATTTTTCTTTTTTTTTTTTTTTTTTTAGTTCGATCAGACGATGTTAATAATACACGTTTGATAATCTTTTCTTTTTCTTTTTTCTTTTTCTTTAAAGCAGAACGTTATATCATCGATCGAAGGGTCAATAAGCCAATAAGAATATGTTACGAACGTGACCGATTTATCGAAGTAACTTTTGTTGTTTCGTGCCGTTATATTCACGATCGAACGATGATGGATCGTTTTTAGGTCATCTAAGAATATTATATCGTCGTCTCTTCGTTTAAGCTTGCAATTTAATATCTCGAAGATTACATTCGAGAGAGTATATCATTTTACACGTAGGATTAGATTCTCTCATTTCTCTCATTTCTCTCTCTCTCTCTCTCTCTCTCTCTCTCTTCATTTTTCTCCTGTTAATAATATTTCTTTTTTTTTTTTTTCTAAACGCTAGCAATATCAATAAATAAATGAGAGTAATATATAACGCTCCTGTGTTATCATATTCTTATTTACTAATCGAGCAAATCATTCACCTTTCGCTTACATTGATCGCGATAAGAACACTTGTGTCACTGACCTATTCGATATTAAACAAACATCGTAAGTATTAATCGACACCAATGTGTTCATAGGGCTTTTGGAATTAAATCAATTTTTCTCCAAGAAACAAATAAAAGGATCTACGGATCTAGAGTTTTTAGGGAGATTAGAAATTTAAAAACAAAAAAACAAAAAAAAAGGAAAAGGAATCGTAAAAATTCTCACCTCGTTTGTATTGCTTATCGTTGCCGGAATAAAATATCTTACGCATTTTCGAATTTATTCGCGCACGCACGCACGCACGCACACACGTTAATTCGTCGCGCGGCACGACGTTGAAGTAAAGAACGATGATCGGATGTGGACGAAGAATTGAGACTTATCGAAATTTCGATAGGGAAAATTAAAATTTATTTTTAACTACACGTCGCGTTGAAAGAACGCGTCGGAGTTGTAAATGACTTTAAGTTGCATTCTATGATATCGTAAATGATAAACGAGTCTGCCTAATGATCTCTCTTTGATATTTCTTGAAATTCCATTGGGGACCTACAAAAGATAACGTTACTTTAGAGAGTAACGAGAGTTAACACGGCGCTCGACACTTTCGTCCTTGTAAAATATACGACGCACGATGATGATTTTAATCGCGCACTTTGCACGTTAAATATCGTCGCTCGCGTTTATGCCATAAACGCATTATGCTAAAGTTATCATTATCGCATCGCGCTTTTAAGTGTACATTGTAACGGGGTAAAAATATCTTTGGGCTTGGTTGGTTGCGTCTCGTCTCTCCTATGAAGACCACTTATCGATAAGGAAAAAAGAATATGGAAAAGAATTCAGTAGCATCGACGTTACGTATTAATGTAACGAAATAATATATATATATATATCTATATATATATATATATATAAATAGATCGAGTGAATAATAATAATAATAATAATAATAATAATAATAATAATAATAATAATAATAATAATAATAATAATTTGATAATGACTGATCTTACTTTTGTTCGAAGTAATGGACCTCAATAACAATATTTGACAAACGGTAATAATGAAGGGGTTTTTCTATTTTTACAACGACTAAATCGGACAGATTTTTAATGGAAAATAAACGAATTAAATGTCTATAGACAAGAGTATGATATCGATCGAAGATGTCGAAAGACCCATGTTCTAAGTACGAAGAACTCACGATAGAGTGTGAGCGAGAGAGAGAGAGAGAGAGAGAGAGAGAGAGAGAGAGAGAGAGAGCAGAAAGGAGGTTGTAGAAAAAAGAGAAGGAGAGAGGAAGAGATTAGAAGTGGATTCAAGCTGGGCAATGCGCGATAAGCAGTGCAAATTTGTTTGTCGTAGCGAACGTCGTTTAAAGCTAAGTGAAAAATTTACGTGCTAAAATATTAGCAAAGTGCGCAACGCGTTTTCCCCTGGTATCTCATCGCACGGTGCAAACATCTCTAAAGGTTCTGACAGGTACTGTATGTTGCTCGATGTATGTATGCACGTATGTATGTATGTATGCATGTATGTATATATGTATGTATGTATGTATGTAGGTGCCAGGAAACTTCGTTTACACAGTCACGAGTTAAATACAAGTATAAAGGTACATGAGAGACCGAGTCGCAGGCCATTTCGTTAAAATCACGATGGAGAACGGTCGAGTAAAAGTAATTGTTCCTATAATTCTCGTTATATTATCGAGTATCATTTGGAACGGTTCATATTCGGTTAGAGCCGAGTCCGACGTTACAACCACCGAAGAGAATACGTCGGACGAGGAGAAGTTAATTCTCGATTGTCAACATCCCAATTACAGGACGTACATTAAGTGTCTCAAGTATCCGAGTTACAAAGGGAACAAAGTTAAGAGGCATCATCATGAGATATCACCGGAAATGGGTAGAAATGTCTAATTGTTTCTACATATATTTATATATATTGATATATATATATATATATATATATATATATATATATATATATATATATAAGAATAATGATTGGTATTAGAAAGGGATTCGAATTTTTCATTTTTTCATTTCTTTTTTCAAGCCGTTTAGATGTTTGTTTCTTTGATTGCAATGAAAGCGATCAAATTAAAATTATCGTCGTTTATCCTTTAGCGTGGAGAGAGGGGGAAAGAAAAAAAAAAAAAGCGAAATGTAACTCTTACGATCCGATCATTGTTCATATATGAAATATTGAAATGTGATATAATGAAATTATATGGGCGTAATAAAATAATTCGTAACGTAGATAAGCGTCGAGAGACAAAACGCGTGTGCCCCTGGCAGATGCAACAATCCTCTAGAGAAATCAAAGAGAGAAGAAATATTTGAAAAGATTATTTTCTCGTATCTTTTTCAAACAGATCACCATTGCATGGAGTCGTGCGTTAAAAGCTGCGAAACCATTTCAAGTCACGATTGCAGTCAAAAGTGTTCTCATTGCATAAGAAGAGCTAAACACAAACATCAGATCATAACGGAGTACGAGACCGAGTGCGTAGACGGAGATTGTAAAGGTAGCGATAAGCCCGTCGTTGGAATGGCAAATATTACGACGAATATCGAGCTTAACAATAACATCAACCCTGGTACCGAGCGACCGCCAACCGGTGGAACGACTCAACCGAGTTTGGACTATTGTAATTGCAGTTGTTGTCGTAAGTAAATTTCACGACAATAACAGCTTCCCCTTTCATCGTTTCAATATTATACGAGTCGAATGGAATATTCTAATTGAATTTTCTTAACGATATCAGCTAGCTGTAGAGGATGTTCATCGACCTGTTGTCCTTATGGAGGTGGATATGGTGGAGGCTATGGTGGAGGTTACGTTGGAGGTTATGGGGGTGGTTTTGGCGGAGGTTTCCAATTAGGTTTAGTACCACAATTAACTATGGGATTAGGCTTGAATCCCTCCTTTGGTTGTGCTCCTCCTTATCATTGGTTTTGTTATCCGTATTCCCATGAAAGGGATTGCTCACCATGCTTTAATCCAGTGTTACGACACAAATGTGACATACCTTGTCAGATACAGCTTGGAAATAGTATGCCGTATGCTCCACGGATGAAAAGAGACGAGGAACCTTGTAAGAGTCCCCATTGTGTCGGAGGAACTTAGTTTGTTTCGATGATTAATTTTGTCATTTTAAACAGTCACATAGGTACGTCTTCTTTTTCTTTTCTCTCTCTTTCTCTCTCTTCTCTCTCTTTTATTATTTTTTTTTTTTTATATTGATATCATCATAAATCAGAATAAAGAATGATCGTAAAACTTGATCATACATACTATCAACGAGATAACACTAGATCTTTTTATTCCAGTTGCAGAATGAATCACTATACTGTCATTACTATCCGGATAGGAATAGAAGGGAAATCTATTCAAAGTTGTGGAAAAAAGAAAAGGTACACGTCGACAACTATAGTCTCTACATATTATGATTTACATAGTAATATAAAATCATAGTCGAGTGTTATATAAATTATTTATATTCTTTATTAACTATGTAATAAAAAAATAAAAAATAAAAAGGAGAGAGAACGTTGTAAAAAAAATATGTTCACGTGGTTGGTTGATTTAATTGAATCGTTAAGGTGACATAACGTAATAAAATAATTTTGTACTATAGACAAATCGTCTAGGGACAAAACGCGTCTGCCCCTGGCATATGCAATTCTCTAGACAAATCAAAGAGAGAAATTGCAGACGGTTCGGGGGCAAAAAAAAAAAATAAAACTGGGAGTTATCGATATTTCATTCGATTAACGATTAATCTCGATCGGTAATAATCTTTATTAATTATTTAATATCGATGAAATAATGATAAAAAAATTGGAATTGTCATCGTTAAAGTTGATATAAATTAATTGAAAATTAACGCAATTATTGACGACAATTAATGATTGAGGATCAATTCGCGAGAGATTATTAATCGTAATTTTTAATCGGTCGATCGATATTGGTAAATAAGATTTTAGAAAAAAAAAATAGAGAGAGAGAGAGAGAGAGAGAGAAGAGACTTTAAGGAAATGCCATCTTCACAGTGTGGAACGATTTGTTGCGACGTTAAACACTCATCGACGTTTATATGCAGCCCAAGTGAGCATTTAATAACTCCAACACATATGCAAAGATCTTTTTCCTCGTATGCAAGTGTACAAATTATAAGAATAGTATGATTCTCTTCCCACACGGTTCATTCTCCGTCCTACACGCGAAAAGACTGACCTTTCCAGTTTATTCTCTCAGTTTATATTCGACCCGTAAGTTTCACGTAGATATTACTAATTTACGAATAATCTTCCTCGGAATAATCATCTTCCCCACACAAAGTGAAACGATATTACGAGACTTCTGGCGATTCTTTTTTACGCCATTACTCATGGATACTTATTTATTACGATTTACGCGAATGTATTTTGAATTTGTAATATTCCTGATAGCAATGAGAACGAAAGGAAATCAAACGGCCAGTAAATCTTATCGAAACTCGTGATCCTTTTTATGATTCACTTAATTTATCTTTTTTTTTTTTTTTTGCTTATTTAATTATTTATTTACTTGAAATTGAAACTCGTACGAGAAATGTATTTTTCTTTTGATGAACGAGAGAACGATTAAATATAATTTTCCTCGGAGGATTTATTTAATCGCTGTTAAATTGAAGAATTTCTCAAAGAAAAAATAGATCGGATCTAGAACAGATAAGACATTGATAATCCTCCATTGAAACTGCATAGATAAACTGAATCAACTAGACGCAATTAATACCGCATTTATTACAAATTACACAACTTACGTTCCTACCTCTCGACAATTTTTTACTGTTCCTCATATTATCGTAGATCTCGAAACGGATTAGATACTTAAAATGAACAAAGTATATTTAATTTCTTCGATATGGAAGCACCACTCTCTGGTTCGTCAAATTGACAAAACCTATATCCATTATCGATGCGTTAAATGATAATCTAATAACGTTAAAACATATTTACAAAATGGATAAAAAGAACGACATAGAATTTCTAATATTCCAATGGATTTGTAGAAAGGACAAATTTTAGAGATTAAGCTTCTTGAATCGATATGGTCACAGTGGTCACCTTCTGTGACGGTCCCGATAAAATCGAAGTTTTGAGGACGTGAAACACCTGTTAGACGTTAGTACCGCTATATTGTTTATCGTGATCGAGGACACGTCGGTGTTGTTTAGATGAAAAAGAAAAAGAAGAAGGCATTTGGTTCTTTCGAAGAAGATACTTAATGGTTAGATATGTATGTCCTCTGAGACCCCCCCTATGGAATCGAAGATCGTCTTGGCCAACGACGATGAGGACGGTGTCAGGTGTTAGGAAACAGGTGCTCGAGAAACAGAAGAGTGTATTCCGTTCAGGTGTACCGCAGCGAAATGTTCCGCCATTACGTTTTACGACGGCCGAGAAATATGGGGAATATTGCTTCCGAGTTTGAGATCTCTCTCTCTCTTTCTCTCTTTTATTTATTATTTTTCTAACTTCTTCCTCGAGTAATTGAAACTAAGAAGATTTTTACAATCGCGTGGAAACGTGTGTTTCTTGTTTATTTTTTCTCTTTCTTTTTTTTTTTTTTAATACGAATCAATTTAAATGAAATTTAATCTCGTATGAAATATAAAATAAAATAATACAATCGCGTTGGTAAATTTGTTCAATCGATCACAGAAGAGAAAGAGAAAGAGAGAGAATTGACGGATGCAATGAGACATTAGAAAGATAAAATTGATCGAACAATAAATAACGTAAGCGTAATGCAATATAAAGTGTAATGTAATGAAATCTCGAGTATGAGAAAAAATAATATAGGGGACAATAATGTACTGACATCAGCGAGACATCAGCGTGGTCCTTACGTGTATATAAGATAATTACAGAAACTCGTTTTAACTATTATATCTCACGAAAGAAAATATTAAATTGGTATGAAAGAAAGGGAGAGAGAGAGAGAGAGAGAAGAGAGAAGAGAGAAAGAAACGATATCGAATAGTTCTCGAGAACGACCCTTCATGGCTAGAAAAGGATTCGATCGCGCTTCCGAAGCACGCGAGTAGGAGAAACGAGTTGGCATTCCCACGGCAGGATGCTACGACCACTTTCGCTATTATTCAACTTTATCCGACGTATTGCGAAAGGCAGGTAATAGGTTCGTGTCCGTATAGATATTTTCGATCGAGCTGCCTTCGAGACATTACAATCTTCTTACCAGCCATTAATATATCCAAGTCACCTCTCTCTCTCTCTCTCTCTCTCTCTCTCTCTCTCTCTCTCTCTTTCGCTCTCTCGCTCACTCTATCTAAATCTCTATTTCTCTTTCTATTTCTCTTTCTGTACCTTTCCTTTCCTTTCCTTTCCTTTCCTTTTTTTTTTTTTATTTCACTTTACTCCTCTCCCTTATCCAAGAATAAAATCGGCCACGTTACTCTAAGACGATACGCGAACGCTTCGACTATTATTCGTAGTTTTTTTTTTTTTTTTTTTTATTATTATCATTATTATATATATATATATATATATATTTTTTTTTTATTATTATAAGAATGACCAAGAGGAGTAATGGAAAGGATGTGAAGTGAGAATTTCACGTTCGACAAGCATGTCATTGAATTTAATCGATGGAGAACGCACGAATGTCATCTACTTACGTATATACATACATACATAACATATATATATATATATATATATGTATACGTATGTATTTATGTATTTATGTATGTACGTATGAATGAAAGAACTGGTAAATGACTAATGACTGAGGTAAAAGGACATCTTTGGTGTACTTATTTCACGCTCTGCCCATTATCGATGAACGTAGTATGTGACGAACGTCGAAATCGAGCGGACTCAGAGGTACTCGTGCAGTTGGTCGTAAAAAATAAATTGTTTCTTTCTTCTTCTTTTTTTTTTTTCCTTTTCCTTTTCTCTTTCAATTTGAATCTTTACCACGTTCTATCCCTCCCCTTCGATCGTACTGCGATTTATCCGACGCGATGTGTGTATGTATCACCCTCTCGAATACGATGTTATACATTTATTGTCATAATCATTGTCTAACGTGACGATATTAGAAGAAAATTTGATTCGTCTTGTGGAATATTTAAAGGTTAACTTATGGACGGTGTGTACGTGTACGTGTGTGTGTGTGTGTGTGTGTGTGTGTGTGTGTGTGTGTGTGTGTGTGTTTCTAGGATCATAATGTTTATATACATACGAAAAGGCGATAAATATCAATTTGTGGCGATGCAACGGTTTTACAATGTATCGTTAAAAGAGAGAGAGAGGGAGAGAGAGGGAGAGAGAGAGAGAGAGAGAGAGAGAGAGAGAGAGAGAGAGAGAGAAACGACGACAACGACCAGCCAATAGTCTCGACTTCGTCATCGTACACGAGTTCCTTGAACGATAAGAATTTATTTGTTCGAGGAGGTGAAGTCACGGACCGGACAGCGTGGGCTGTTCCGCCTTGCCAACAATAGGCGAGGAATAACATCCTCCACTTCAAGTGAGAAAAACACAAAAACATAGAAAAGAGAGAGAGAGAGAGAGAGAGAGGGAGAGAGTAAGAGCAACGCTTTTCTACTCGCAACAATTGGCTTACCTTTTCATGGTACACAGAAGCTCATTAATGATCTCCTTAACTTCGTTATCTTCTTCTTATCCTTAATCTTCTTCTACTTATTCTTCTTCTCATTCTTCCTTTTCTTTTTCCTTTAGTCTCGTCTTTATCTATTTTTTTTTTTTTTTTCTAATCACAGCTATTAGAACTCGTATCGTTTATATAAATTGGTTACCGTCGGACTGTTTTCTGAATCATTTCCGGATACTACCAACGTCACTATCGATCACTTCCGCTTATTTTGAATGACATAAAATAATTTTTACGAAGTCTTTTCCTCGTTTAAATAACGTTCGGCTTATTTCATTTCGTAATTTAAAATTCGATTATCTATTTTATCGCATCGATATATATATATATTTATATATATACATGTATCCTTTTAAATCATATTTATAAAACTTTTTTATATTTAAAAATAATAATTATTGAAATACGATAGATTGCATCGTCAAAGGAACGTTATTGGTCGAGAGAGATCAGCGGATGACGATTATCGCGGCTCGTCATTGGCTGATCCAATTAGCGAACTAGTTGACGCTGCGTAGTCGATGTCAAGTCGACGAGGAATATATATTGTACGTACGTCGTCCTCTTAATTACAGGTAATTAGGATAATTTTTTTCTTAACTTACAGCTTCGTCTAATATACCAATCGATCGTCGAATTTGCGATTTATATGGTGTGTCGTTCGCGAGATAAGGCATTACGTCGTTTAAGAAATATTCGCGATAGAAGTAACGACGTGCCTCCTTCGAGATGCATCTCGTCCTCGATTTTCTCTCTCGTTTTTGGCCAAATTTTTACAGGAAGATCAGCTCTAGTATTGAATTTCCTGGTTTTGACTTAAACACCGCAAGTTTTGATAGATTTTTTATCGTTTCTATCGCGTTTCTACCGCCTCGATATTTTTCGATAATAGATCGAACAATTACGAATCCTTTGGCTTGGCCATTACGAGATGACGTCATACGCATGTGCGAAGGATCTACTTTTTGGAGGAGTCGTCGCCATTTTGAATCAGCGTGTGTCAAAAGTTTGCACGAAGCGGCGTCTCCCCCGTAATCACAGGTAATTAGCATAATTTTTCTCACGTACAGCTTCTTCCGATATACCAATCGATCGTCGAACTTGCGATTTACATGGTGTGATATTCGCGAGACAAGACATTACGTAGTTTAAAAAATATTCGCGATAGAAATGACGACGTGCCTTCTCGTTCGAGATGCATCTCGTCCTCGATTTTCTCTCTCGTTTTTGGCTAAATTATTACGATCGTAGACGATCTCGGGCATTGATTTATCTAGTTTCGACTTAAAAACCGTATGCTTTGACAGATTTTTCATCGTTTCGTTGCGTTCCCAACGTCTCGACATTTTTATATAATAGATCGAAAAATTACGAATCCTTTGGCTTGGCCATTGCGTGATGACGTCATGCGCATGCGCGATGGATGTTTTCGGTGGTGCCGTCGCCATTTTGTATTTGCGTGTGTCGACAGGTTGAACGTAGCGGCGTCTTCCTCGTAATTAAAGGTAATTGGCATAATTTATTTTCGAACGTACGACTTATTCCGATATACCAATCGATTGTCGGACACGCGATTTACTCGTGGCCGTGTTCGCAAGTCGAGACATCGTCGCGTGTAAAAGATATTTGCAAAAATAAAATCGTCCTCTCGGCGTTTCCAGGGACGCTATTACGTTGATACGTTCTTTTTGAATTTTCTTCTCTTATTTTCGTGACATCGATACCTCTATCGCTTCTAAACGACGTTACAATTAATAATTTCCCATTAATTAACTTTCACGGATAGTATTTCGCATTACATTCGATCTTTTCATACGAGTTATGTATATAATATATATATATATATATACACACGGCATACATATTATGTACATACAACACACTCATCCTATATTCATATCACGTATAACATATGTACATCCATCCATATATTCATATACACGCATAAAAACATGTATTTTATACCGAACTAAACGCAATTGTGTATTTCAGAGTTTTTCAAGAATTCTACGAATTCAGAGATGACCGTAAACAGACAAAACGACGCACAGGCAAAGACGATATTTATTGATACACATAGCAGTCTATCTTCGTCTCTCATGTACAAGTAAGTTTATTTCTTTCGTGTAACTTAATACGTAATTTAGCGGAGAGATAGAGAGAGAGAGAGAGAGAGAGAGAGAGAGAGAGAGAGAGAGAGAGAGAGAGAGAGAGCGAAATACGGAGAAAGGAAGAAAGAATGAGACAGAGGACGTTCATTGTCAACGCATCGTTACCTGTATATCGTCGGCTTCGCTTATTTAATTCCAAGAATTTCGTACTTTAACGAGACGTAAACAAAAATACGGTCGAACTCTCGTTTTAAGCGAATGATGAAATAAAGGTGACTTTTAACTGTTTAATTTAAGACACTGCTGAGACAAGTCGCGACGTGTTCGCGTAGCGCCTGTTAAATTAATATATTATTTTTCACGTTTGTCGTAATATATTTTTATAAAAACGCGTTTTAATAATCAATGAAATCTAACTTTTGCGAAATCTGCGTCGTAGAACTGCGTTGCTCATGTAAACAAAACGACAATTTGGAGAATAGAAGGGAGGATGTCCAAACGGAAAAAGAGAAACGTCGCGTTTTTCTTCGATTTAAGGAATTTTTCTCGCTTATTTTTTTTTTTTTTTTTTTTTTTTTGATCGTCGAGATACTTTTTACAATTTAGAGAAGAATCTCCATACTTAAGTGGATCTTCGTACGCGGCGATCTTCGAGCGACGAGTTGTGGTGGACACTTCGAAAGTATAAGATCGCATTTGTAAAGTATAATATCGTCGATTTATAACGCACATAGATGAACAAATGATTTTTGACCAATGGAAACATTTTGTTTTCTTTGATTTCAAATTATTCGAAGACGTCACAAAATAATATTGCTTTTATATGGCCAGCTGTTAACATTGTCACGAGTTATCGTAATTTTATCATTTAACAAATATTTTGTTTATGATATTTACAGGATTCAACCGAACTAATCTGATTTAAATTGTGCATATGTTATTATCTTTTTTAACAGGTTTCGATAATAATAATTTATATTTTTGTATCATTATTAATTGAAGCAAAAGATCGTATATATATATATATTTTTTTTTTCCTTTATTTCTTTTTTTGTAATTTATAAATACTTTATACATTGTATTGGTCTTTCTGTATATATTACAAATGTCTAAGTTCTTTATGCGGCAATGATACCGATGCAAAGCCCTCAGCATTTACACGTCTCGTCGTTCGTTGGAATTCTAGTGTGGGATGAAGAATTTTATTCGAGTTCCGGCAGCTTTTTGCATAACGTTATTAATGCACTTAATAAAGGTTACGTTGGTACTTTCGCACCTACATATGTGTATATATATATATATATATATATATATATATATATATATATATATATACATAGAGGTGAAACTAAAGAACGATTCGTAGTTATTATGAGTATTAAACTCGTCATTTATCATATAAACTTGATTAAGGAAAAGTACCTGCGCGTCTTTGATCATCTCGAATATCGTCGAAAAGAAAAAAAAAGAAAAATTCACATTTTTGTTTCATTCAATTTATTTCAGATCATTATAGAACAGTTAGATGTATCGTTGCATAGGGTGTTTCGAAATTTTCTATCTAAACTTAGCCTTGGTATATTCTATGATTAGAGACAATAATAAGAAATGTTAGAGGTGCGTTAGTTAAAAGCTATAGAAAAAGAAGAAAAAGAAAGAAAGA
>OU426851.1:28723890-28726390 GCA_911387685.1 Dolichovespula media | reverse complement strand
CGGTCGGTCGCGTAATTATATCGATAAATATTATATTAAACGTAACGAGGGACGATGGGTATAGGTGTTGTTATATACTCATGCAGACGTTACATCTAGAGCAGGTGAGAATGTTCATCAGGATGTAACGTGCAACGTAACACGGTAACGTGCACATTCGTGACACCCTCCTTATACATTGCACCTTTAACCCGGTGCGTACGTGCGTGCGTTCGTGCGTGCGTGCGTGTGCCTCGGAGAATGCGGTTACCTCTTCAGCTGCATAAAAAAAAAATAAAAGAAGCCCACAAATTAATTGTCTTGTTCGTCTGCCATGCCAACGGAAACCGTACGAGCGTACTTTAACGAAACGACAGGTTGCGTACGTTGTTAAGCGATTATTGTTTTCCCTCATAAAAAGTATAACTCGATTCCGTTGGAAAATTTTTAAGATTTCAAGTTTAATGTGTGTGTGTGTGTGTGTGTGTGTGTGTATATATATATATATATATATATATATATATATATATATATATATATATACACTAAACTTGAAATCTTAAAAATTATATATATTAATTATATTATTAATTATATTATTAATATATATATATATACACAGGGTATTTAAAATTTAATTTACATTTAATTATTATTATTATTAATATACACACACCCACACCCGCCCACCTACACACACACACACACACACACACACACACACACACACACACACACACACACACACACACACACACACACACACACACACACACAGGGTATTTAAAATTTAATTTACATTTAATACACATTTAATGTTATATATATATATATATATATATATACAGGGTATTTAAAATTTGTTTTCTGGACGAACGTTTCTAAACGTGACAGATGCTTTCCAACAATTACAATTTAATTTTTATTGTTACTTCGTCGAAGTAATCTTGAACCGATAAATTTTATTTTATTTTATTTTCTTTTTATTTTATAGAAAATTATTTCCAAAAAGTACAAGTTTTGGATAATAGATAAAATCGAGAAATCGAAAGTTTATGGTAATCGTTTATTTTAAAGACGACGAAATTCATTTGGGAAAATTTTAGACAGCTTTCTTCGTAAAGGTTTGCCTTTCTTATGGGAATCCCTTATCCGTCGGTATTATTTTATTCCTTTTACCTCGGCATAATCGTAGGTTTGTTTGTACGGGGGAAATACGTTTATCTTTAGAATAATTCTAAACAGGTATGGGAACCTTAGTTTTCACTTTGATGGATATTGCTTGAAAATTTCTTTCTTTTAATATTTATGATTTTGTCTCTGGAGAAAGGAAAGAGGATTAGAATATTCTAGAGAAAAGAAAATTCCCTGTAGAATACTTTCAAATATTTCTTAATATTACTCTCTCTCTCTCTCTCTCTCTCTCTCTCTCTCTCTCTCTCTCTCTCTCTCTCTCTCTGTCTCTCGGAAACAAAATCATTATAGTCAAACGAATAAAAAAGAGAGATTACGTTAAACGCGTTCACAGCCTAGTACGAAATAAAATCAAATGAATTCTAATCAGATGTATTATCGATCGAATGTCGTTTCTAATAACTAATACGTAGATGCTTGACGTTTCTAAAGGAGTCCTTATAAAGAAAATAACATAATGACGTGCCATTAGGAAACAAAAAAAAAAAAAAAAGAAAAAAAATAATAATAATAAAAACTGCGACATTACGACCAATCATTGTTCCCGTACGTTAAATGACCAGACTAATTAAACCTACACGAGACTCGCATGTAATTATGGTAAATAAGAGGGGCGTTGCGAGGTAATCAAGTAGCAAAGTGATGATCGTCGTAGTCGTTTCTAAAAGCCTATTGTTCTTGCTCGCTAGTAATTCTTTTCTTTCTCTCGAAGCTAATTACGTAAGAATAAATTTTATTTTTATTTGATTTTATTTTATTTTTTTTTTTTCATATTCATAATTATACATAGATGATATTTTTGTCGTACGAAATTTTACGTGTTAAACGCGAATTAAGAAACAAAACGCGTTTTACGTACGATGATATTCGGACGTACTCGCGTGAGAGCGTACGATCGAATGAAGAGTAAAAATAAAAATGAAAATAAAAATGAAACGAAAAGAAAGAAAATAAAAAATAAGAAGTAATCGCGTAAATAAACGTAGGAAGAAAATGGAATTCTTTGTTTTTCTTTTTTTTTTTTATCTTTCGATTAAATCGTGAATCGGTAATGTGAAATCGAAGCGTAGGATTTCCATAAGATTTATTTATTTCGTCGATCGAATTTATAAGGCTTCGGCTATAAAAGGAGATCAAAAGAAGGTTCTTCATCGAATTCTCTTTACGTATCGTTCGCTTGCAAAATCGCGCCCGTCGTCGACAACTCACCTTGGAAATCCTCTTAAAGAGCGAGTCTTAAGTCTCAAAGGGCGTCCCGTAATCGGTCCTCCTCGATCGTTCGAGAGAACTCGATTCATAGCGAATCCATACAAATTCACAGTCGTAT
>OU426851.1:28698890-28721390 GCA_911387685.1 Dolichovespula media | reverse complement strand
TTCTTCTTTATATTCTTCCATCGGGCTAGAGTAAGTCCTCCCCGGTTGGTACCCAATAGAGACAACTACGACGTTTGACGTTGGCCAATAGAATCGAAGCGAATAGAATAGAATAGAATCGTATCGAATCGAATCGAATAGAATAGTATAGAATAGAATAAAATCGAATCGAATCGAATCACGCGTACGTAAGTCTTTACGATTTTTTTTTTTTTTTTTTTTTTTTTTTTGAAAAAAAGAAGAAAAAAAACGATTTCGACTCGAACGTCGATCAAACCCCCAATACGGGGACAAATAGGATTTTGACAGAAAATAAAGTAGACCCTTGTTGTACGGAGATTTTTATCGCGCTTTTGAATTAAACGAAATTTTGTATGTCCTTGTTAACCAGGTAATCGCATGATATAAGAACCGTTAAACAAAAAGAAAAAAAAAAAAAATAATAATAATAATAATAATAATGACAATTCAATTAAATTTGTCGTTATCGGGAAAAGGGACTCGAACGATCCCTGCAAATGTTTATTTGGCGAGAGACGTTTTATTTTCTTCTTTTTTTTTCTTTCTATCTTTCTTTCACCAGAACAATCACGTTTTTCAATAACGCGAGTTAACTCGTCCTCGTCGATTACGGATTTATAATTTATTGTATAATTATCTTCAAACTCGTGGTTTTATATATATATATATATTAACTTGTTCGTCGAAAACCTAATAAACATAATATATAACAGTATTTAACGAGGACTTCATTGGATCTTAAAGTCAGCATCTTAAGATGAAGAAAGCGTGTAGCTTCACGGTCCAAATCACAGAACAGAAGTCGCGATATATCCAGTCAAGGACGTGAAAAAGGAAATGAAACCGATATTGATAATGCGCGTTAAAGATAAGTAAATTCTCCATCGCTATCGGATATATTTTTGTATTTGTTTTTTTTTTTTTTTGTTTTTGTTTTGCGAACGACCGCGCGTTGAAAATAATTCCTTCGAGATGATAATTGGAAAGTAGAAGAGTTTTGCGAGAAAGTTAGAAAAAGAGGAAACTCGCGAGGACGTAGGAGAGAGAGAGAGAGATAGAGAGAGAGAGAGAAAGAGAGAGAGAGGGATTAAAAAAAAATAAAAATAATAAAAAGCGAGAGAAAAACGATTCGCAAGAAATATAAATAGCCAAGAAGGAAGAGGGGTAGAGAAAAGGAGGAGGAGGAGGAGAAGGAGTAGGAGAGGGAATAGCGAGAGAGGGAGGGAGGGATAGTTGGGACTATCCCCCGTGCATTTTACCCCCACCACTTGGACACACGTGCGCGATGTCGCTAGCAGCGCCATCGTGGCCGGTTGAGTTCCTTCGATTCGGCAGTTTCGACGGAGTCGTGGCGCGCTTCGGATCGTTTCTTTCTCATTGAACTATTCCCAAGAGGGTGTGGGGGGAGGAAGAGGAGGAAAAACATCGGACGAATGATACAAAACGTGTGTATACGTCGGCATCCTTCTTGGCTCGTCTCTAAGATCGAAGATTGATTGTCGTACGACACATTTGATAGAAAAGCGTTTTCATTCGAACTGTGCGAACGAGAGCGATCGTTCGTTCTTCTGTCCTTTGTCGTCGAAGAGTAAAAAAAATAGAAGAGAAAACAAAAAAAAAAATATATATATATATATATATATATATATATATATATATATAGAAAGAGAGCGCATCATTATTCAGATCGGAGCATGCGTTAAGTTCTCGTCGAGACCCCCCCCTCCCCCAATACGAGGATTCTTTCGACCCGAAGTCGAAGGTGAGTGCGTTGTCTTTTAAACGTATAATTCGGATTTAGGATCTTTAGGATCGCGTTACGGATCGATCGATATATCTATCGATTGATTTAGACGTAACGTTTATCTATTACAAAACGATATTGCACGTATGTATATTTTGTCTCTCTGTCTCTCGACTTTATAATATAGTTAAAAAAAAAAAAAAAGAAAAGAAAAAGAGAAAAGAATTGTAAAATAATATTTTATGTTCTTATTAATAGTTCATCATGTTTTTTTATTTTTGTTGTTGCCGTCCTCTTTTCCTTTCTTTTATTTGTTATCTCGCCGTGATAAATCACGTCGATGCGAAGGGGTGGTGGGGGGAAGACTTTCCGATCGACGAGGTATATTTATTTATTTATTTATTTTTCTTTTTTTCCTCGAGTTAAGGAAGATCAACGATGAATTTGCGATCATCTTCATAATTTCTTCTTAATTCGGGTTAGTTGTTAGCGTCGTTAATTAGAGAGAGAGAGAGAGAGAGAGAAAAGAAAGAAAATGGCTTCGTTCTGTTCTTCTTTTTTTTTTCTTTTTTTTAAGAGCGCAGTCGACTCATCCATCCATCGTCCATCGATTTTTTTTTCGTTTCGTTTTTTTTTTTTCATTTATTTATTTCTTCCTTTTTTTTCTTTTTTTTTTTTTTTTTTGTTAACTCGATTTTACAACTTCCCTCGAGAGCCTCGTTTCTCGCGGTATGGCGTGGAACGTTAAGATGAGAGAGAAGTTCGAGAGATGCCGAGAGAGAGAATTTACGAGGAACTCGCGGCTCTCTAACCTTTGTTTCATGGCAAGAGCGTGGTTGCCACGCGCGCGGAACAACACTCGGCCTTCTCTTACACCGACCAACTTTTCTTTGTTACAACCTCTCTCTCTTCCTTACTTTTTATTTTTATTTTTTTTATTTATTTATTTTTTTTTCATGTTAATAATATTTGCAACGACGCTTGACTCGTGTTCCGTTCCGTTCCGTTCCGTTCTGTTCCGTTCCGTTCTGTTCCGTTCCGTTCTGTTCCGTTCTGTTCTGTTTGTTTCGTTCGTTCGTTCGTTTGTTTTTTTTTTTTTTTCGTCCATCGACTATCATTTCGTTCGTATAATTTTAAACGCCAACATTTCTATACGTACTTCGAGAAGTTGTGCGTTTTAAGAACTCTCTCTCTCTCTCTCTCTCTCTCTCATCTCTCTCTCTCTTTCTCTGCATAATTATCTAATTAGTAAAAATACTCCGTTAAATTGTGACGCGCGACGAAGCTAATTTTTCATCAAACGTGGTCCGCTTCGTAGAGCGTGTTAACCAATATATATTTAGAGAATATTTAAACGATCTGCATATGAGGAAAAAATTAAAAAAAAAAGTTAAAAAAAAATTACCGACGCACTCCAAAAATCTAAATGAAATTTTCGTAACAGCGTGAATTTATGTTAATCGCCGGTTAATCGTTGTTAAATAGCCTGAGGTTGCCAAAGGACCTACGGCCTGTCGTAGATGTTGAAACGATCATAAGCGATGTGCTTGCATGCATAGAAAGAACGAATTCTCGCATCGTTATTATACGTGTAATTAGTAAATTACTTCGTACTAATTAACTTCGTCATCGGACACGATAAAGATACGTATATCAAAATTCGACGATTTCGACGATCGTTGATACGAAAATTAAACAAAAAAAAAAAAAAAACAAAAAAGAAGAACATTGTTATTCGTTCTTAGCTCTTAGTTCGTTTAATTTCGCTTTACTTTACTTCGCTTCATTTTGTTTTATTTCAAAATTGTTTTCGCATGTTTCGAAGGAAACCTAATTTAGGTTATAGAAAAAAAAAATGTCGAGGAAATCTTAACGAGGGGGGGGATTTAAACGTTTACGAACGAGCACATTTTTACAGCCGTCTGTAATAAATTTTTAGTATCTCTACGTAAAAGTACTTTAATCACATTTACGAATTATTACCTGAAAGGTTACTTTTACCTGAACGGTTTTTATTGCCCCGAAACCTATGGGGCTTATTTTTATCATCAACTCGTTGTAATATTCCGAACACGTGTACCTACAATAATTAATATCTCTCAGGTATACGAATAGTTGGCGATGATTTATGCGATTAAAGACTTGTCGATTAGAAGGGAAGAAGGGGAGAGGGGAGAGGAGGGAGATTTTGTAAAGTCAATCGGGACGAATATCGATTGGAAAGGAACAAACAAACTCGACGCGTATTCGATTATTAAATCGAGCCGTATTAATTTCGTTCGATGTTCGATCGAAACGGAGTCGCGAAGTTGTAATTTGTGACGAATATGTATGGCTGGCTGGCTGACTGACTGGCTGACCTTTTCGGGATAAGTCGAGATATATATATATATATATATATATATATATATATATATATATATATGCTGTTGATATAAACGCATTGGATTTTGTTTACATTCGACAGGAACGTGTTGTGTTTGTCCCTGTATATTAACCTTCGTACGAGCGTAGAAGAGGAGATCGCACGAAATCGAATTTTTATTTTTGAATATACCACGGACATTATTACATTATTTATTACATTACGATGGATGGATAATTGTCGTTGTTTTCCTTGTAACGTATTTTTTTATTCTTTTTTTTTTAATCGCGATATTAACATTAGCATATGATCACGGGGATTTTCGATAAAATTGATCGAAAAGAAACATTGGCGTTGGTTATTACTCGACCCTACCACGTATATTTTTCGAATATCGTTCGTCCATGTTGTTCAGTTTTTTGAGACAGCTTGCTTGCGAGCGTATATTTCTTCGAGGACGAGGAGGAGATGGAAGAGGAAGAGGAGGAGGAGGAGGAGGAGGAGGAGGATGAGGGACAGGCAGGCCCATAATCGGAGACGATTTCATTTTCGATATGTTATTTTTCGTTAGGCACGTGTCTGCCAAGAGCATCGGTTTTACGTTCACCTTATGGATCATTATGATTTCGTTACAACGTATATATATTTTATTATTATTTTTAGAATAAAGATTAGTACAAAGATTTTTGGAATAAGATTGGTACCAGGATTACCCGTTAGATAAGAAAATGCAGGAGAATCCATTGGAAAAAAAAAAATTATTGCGCATCGAACGATCGATGCGCAATTTATTAGAAAATCTAACACTTTTCTACAGGTATATCCCATGGAAAAAGATAAATGGTAGGGGTGTTGGTGGTGGTGGTGGTGGTGTTTTAATTCGACGAACATAATCGCGAAACGAGATTTCGATAATAAT
The DNA here is from genome assembly GCA_911387685.1 of Dolichovespula media. Taxonomy (NCBI): domain Eukaryota; kingdom Metazoa; phylum Arthropoda; class Insecta; order Hymenoptera; family Vespidae; genus Dolichovespula; species Dolichovespula media. The sequence continues at coordinate 28,716,341 of OU426851.1, read as the reverse complement.
AAGAAAGAAGAGAGTGAGCGAGTGAACGAGAGAGAGAGAGACAGAGAGAGAGAGAGAGAGAGAGAGAGAGAGAGAGAGAGAGAGAGAGAGAGAGAGAGAGAGAGAGTACAAACTCCGGACGAATCACGCGTCGGTTATACAAGATTCCTTATAAAGTCGAAGGGAGAGAAAAACAGAGAGAGAGAGAGAGAGAGAGAGAGAGAGAGAGAGAGAGAGAGAGAGAGAGAGAGAGAGAGAGAGAGAGAGAGAGAGGATCCGTGAGACAACCTGCGCTCCTTGCTCGTTTTATCGATCGATGACGTCACCCTCTACGAAAGGAGGCCCTGTATATACCTTCTCTTCTCTCTCTCTCTCTCTCTCTCTCTCTCTCACAGTCTATCTATCCTCTCCCTTCTCTTCGTCCTTTCTTAGCTTACACATACGTAAACTCTCACACAGAGAAACTCACACCCACGGCAAAGGATAGTGGTGAATAAAGCGAACGAAATGGACCGCAAGAAAAGAGAGAGAGAGAGAAACCAAGAGAGAGAGAGAGAGAGAGAGAGAGAGAGAGAGAGAGAGCTCACGGCAAAGGTAGACAATCGGCCAACGAACTCTGCCTTGCAGCTTTACGTCTTTCTCTTTTTCTTTCTTTCTTTCTTTCTTTCTTTCTTTCTATCTTTCATTCTTTCTTGTCTCTCTCTTTTCTTCCCTCTGCAATTCCTTTCATATCTCTTCGTCCTTGTTTCTATTACTATCCACTCTTAACTAACCATCGTTCCTTCTTTCTCTACTTTTATTCATTACTCCCGTATCTCTCTCTCTCTCTCTCTCTCTCTCTCTCTCTCTCTCTCTCTCTCTCTCTCTCTCTCTCTCTTCATTAAACACAAACACACACACAACACACACTATCTTCATATTCTTTTGCTCTTAATTACTCTTTCCTTTTCCTACTCTTTATTAGTCCATATCTCGTTCCGATCTATTCGTTAACTGTATCTCTATCTTTCTTTCTTTCGGTTTACTAATCCATCTCTTATTTCTTCTTTTTCTTTTCCTTCCTTCCTTCCTTCCTCTTCTTCTTCTTCTTCTTCTTCTTCTTCTTCTTCTTCTTCTTCTTCTTCGTCATCGTACATTTGTGTGTTTCCTTTTCGTTTATTATAGTCTTCTCGTATCCCTCTTATATATAATTGCAATTTCAAAGTAACTCGTGGCGATTATTAAAAATCGAACGGGAATATATTATATATCGATCTCTTTAAAAAAAAAAAAGTAAATGAATAAAAAAAAAAAGTAAATGAATAAAAAAAACAAAGGATTAAAAAAATCCTTTACGACGCCCTGTCACATCGGCGGGGGGTGTAGGGGTTGGGTAAGGTGGGGTGGAATATTTTTCGACTCATCTTCGCTGCGTTAAATTTGTTCTTTCTTTTCTTTTCTTTTCTTCTCTTTTTTTTTTATTTTTCGTACGATCCCCTTCATGATTCTTTTTCTCTCTTCCTTTTTTTTTTTCTTGTTGTTGTCCTTCTTCTTCTTCTTCTTCTTTGCCGATGATTCCAGGCGAACGCGTGCATCAGAAAATTGACGAGTTTTGTAAAAGTAAAATGTCCACGTGCAACGTTCACGCCCCACGTATGTACGTATGTGTGTATTTCTGTGTGCGTCTGTGCGTCTGTGTTAGAAGGGTATGCGACACGTTTCCGGTTGGCTCGATAAAAGCTTCTCTTACAGCTGGCAGCTTTTTCTTTTTTTTCTTTTTCTTTTTTTTTTTTTTTTCGTTTGCTAGTCATTCGCGGGCGATGCGTTCGAAAGGCGAATGAAGTATTCGTCTCCGATTGGTTGGAAATTTCGTGGGAAAATTCTGCCCTTTCGCGTGTACTTCTCCACCACCACCATCACCTCCTCCACCTCCTCCTCCTCCTCCTCCTCCTCCTCCTCGTTGTCGATTAATTTACTATAAACACCGGTCGGATGATACTTTCTCTAAGAAATCGTTGATATTACAACTGTTGGCCTATTTTTGCCAGATCTTATGAAATGCAGTGTTCTTTTTTTTTTTTTTTTTTTTTTTTTAGTTTACTCGATCTTAATAATAAGTAATCATATGACAGCTTTCACGTTTGTATTTTTATTTTTATTTACATTTTTATTTTTATTCTCTTTTCTTTCCTTTTTTCTTTTTTATTTTTGTAGTAATTACGATTTCAGTAATCGTTAAGGAAGAAATTCGAAAGCCTTCGTTTTTAAAATCTTTTGAGAAGTTTCGAATTAAAAAGAAGAATTTATTTGTTCCTTTCCTTTCCTTTCCTTTCCTTTCCTTTCTTTTCTTTTCGATGAAACAATTGTTTGCCTTCGAGATAATACAAATAAAAATCGGATATTACCAAACTCGTAATAAGATTTTGTAAGATGAAGCGTGTCGTAGAACGTCGTAGCCATCGATCAAAAAAAAAAAAAAAAAAAAAATTATTTCATCTCGAGCATGATCACCCTAGGATTCGTTGATTAGGAAATTAACGTAAAGCTGTTACTTAACGCGAATATGAATGCGCGCTCGGCTAATTGCTTTCGTGTGAAATATAATCGTTAAGGCAAAAGCGAAGCCTCCCCAACCCACCTCCCCCCGCCTATCCTTGCTGATTAGGCGACCTATACACAATATACACTCGTTGGTTAAACATAATGTAACTTCGATAAATCTGTTACACGATGGGACACAGAGTTAGGTGTTGTGATTTGTATATACTGATCGAGAAGCAGGTCAATTGCCTTGGGATCGTTAATAAATCATCGCGAAAACTTTGAGAACGTAACGGCGTCGGCATTCTAATCGAGAAATCTCTCTCTCTCTCTCTCTCTCTCTCTCTCTCTCTCTCTTTCATACTCGAACAAAAAAAAAACAACTTTTTATTAACGAGCGGCAATTAAGACCACCTTGCAGTAATTACTCGCGCGACTTGACGGAATCTTTTCCGTTCTTTGTGAAAAAAAAGTTTTATCCTCTTTGTCTTGGAATTGATTTCGATACAAAAAAAAAAGAAAGAGAGAGAGAGAGAGAGAGAGAGAGAAACAGAAGAAAAAAGAGGTAACTTTTATTCGAACGATTCCGACAATTTTATCGAGTTAAGTTCGTCGTGTACGAACGAATTTAAACGATTTCATCTTAATCCTCGATTTCACGTATGAATCTTTATCGTTCCGCTTCGAATCGAATCGAATCGAATCGAATCTAATCTAATCTAATCGAGTCGAATCGATTTTACGAAATATCGCAATCGGAATGATTTTATTATGACAATCGTAAATGATCGGATTAATACGAAGGGGAGGGAAACATTTGCGAGGAAAAAGAAAAGAAAAAAAAAAGAAAAATTAAAATTACCATGGGGAGAGAGAAAGAGAGAGAGAGAGAGAGAGATGTTTTATATCATCGTTATTAACGAAATAGAAGGAAGATTTATTATTTGCGCAGGGGGAGAGAGAAAAAGATGATAAAAATCCGACGAAAGAGGATGAAGTTTACGAGAGGTGGTTTCTCTTCGATCAGGGGTCAAGGGCTCTGGTGCACCTGATAGAGCCTCTATAGTTTACACACACACACACACACACACACACATATAATACATACGTGTATAGGTCTATATACCTGCCCTACCGACCATGGGAACCTGCCCTCGCGCCCTCGTAAAACCCTTGGCTAAGGTTTCCGATGCGGCACAGAAGCAGATGTCGATTGTCCTTTCGAGTCCTTTTTTTTCCTTCTCTCTCTCTCTCTCTCTCTCTCTCTCTCTCTCTCTCTCTCTCTCTCTATCTCTATCTCTTTTTATTTCTCTCACTCGATAATACTCTTTTTTTTCTAGATTATATGCCTTTTGCTCGGTGGGTATATACGATTCTCCCACGCTTTAGCCACGGTCTTCCTTGCGAACGAGCTGCATTGTTGTTCCTCTTTTCCCTCCCTCGCACACCGCGAAAGGCCTATATATATATATATATATATAAAAGGTGCGCATGCAATTCGACTATGCGTGAGTTCGACCATGGAATTTTCTGGTTTAAGGGAACTCCAACGAAAAACATAATACCGGTCTTTTTTCTTCCTTTTTCTTTTCCTTTCTTTTCTTTTCTTTTCTTTTTTTTTTAACCTGTAGGTTAAATCTTACGAATTGCGTGCAAGTGCATTCAAATGCATTTATGCATTTTATTAATCCTTACCTCTTCTTCCTCTCTCTCTCTCTCTCTCTCTCTCTCTCTCTCTCTCTCTCTCTCTCTCTCTCTCTATTTTCCTTTTTTCCCCCTGCAGTTTCATTATAAGAGGAAATATTGAAATTAATTCGTATTTAAGTTCGCTAACGTTCGATATTCAAAAAAAAAAAAAAATAAAAAAAAAAGATAAAAGAAAATAATGAATGAGGAGATCGTACGTGTGTACGATCTTGCATCCATGTCCATTAAAAATGTATTTTCTTAATTTATTTATTTATTTTTTTTGTTTGATCTCGTTGCTCCGTTAAAATAACTATGACTAGTCTTATTAATAAGTGAGGATATTTGATCCGAGAGAGAGGGTAAGCGGAGAAAGAGTGATAACGCACGCTTTCGATCGAGCAGGATCGGTGCATCGAACTCTCCTCCTCCTCCTCCTCCTCCTCCTCATCCTCCTCATCCTCCTCCTCGTCCTCGAGAGTAAAGGGATTTTTCATCGGGCATTGCGAATTCCAGGAATACTTTTCAAAGTCCACACGGGCTCGCACTTTTCATCGAGGAAACACGGCAGCGTCCAATCGAGAGATACGGCGAACCAACCAACCAACAAACCAACCAACCAACCAACCAACAAACCAACCAACCAACCAACCAACCTTGCGTTCCTTCCTCTCCATGCGTTTTACCCGTACGCGAATGCTAATTAACTCTAATTAACGCGATCGAGAGCAGAAGGGTAATAATCTTTAACGTTACGTTTCCTAACACGCGGAATTTCAAATACGATCTCTGGGATTCGTGCGACGCGTCGTGAACGCAGACTGCTGTTTTTGAATACGATGGTGTGCGTCTGCACGATGTATATCACCTTGCACGCACACACACACTCGATTAAATCGATTATTGTGGAAAGGAAGAAAAAAAGAAAAAAAGAAAAACAAAAAAACATACAAAGAAATTCGCGTAGAGTACGATCTCCAATGGATCAATGTAGCGTCGTATTATAATCTCGTTCATATAAATAATTTACGTTTAAATAATACCATAATCGTTCGAATTAATTATATAGATATCTGGGAAGAAAAAAAAAAATATATATATATATATATATATATATATATATATTTATGATAAACATTAGAAATATTGAAATAAACGCGTTGAAAAGTAATAGTCGGAGTTTAGTTATAAATCGTAACATGAAAGAAAAAAAAAAAAAAAGAAACGAATAGAGAATAATATCCTATATGTGAAATGGGAGTTGCGAGCAAATGCACGATCATCTGAGAAAATTTCCATGCAAGGAGGACCGTTAAACTGCACTCTTCTTTACTTGTATGCATATATATATATATATATATATATATATATATATATACACACACATTCACACGCTAACATAGTTACTTGGCTAAACATCGTTAACATTACGTACAATTCTCACTTGTGTTTTAACTGTGTTTCCTCTTGTCTTGCTAGCACCGTTGTACCGATTGCATCTCGTTAACGTAAATGCTTTTAAGGTTGTGCACACACACTTGACCAGGACGAACGCATAAAAATTTATGTCTCTCTCTCTCTCTCTCTCTCTCTCTGTCTCTCTCTCTCTCTCTCTGTCTTATACACAAACTCTTTTTTTTCTTTCTTTCTCTTTCTCCTTTAGCTGGGTTCTGCCTTCGAATCGATGTCTCGTAGAAAGTAAAATCACGAGTGCGCGTGAGCGTGTCTCCTCGAGAGTAGAGTTGTGTCTGTGACATACATTCGGCCAAATTCGTACGTAAGGTACGTCCTCGAGAAACTTTTTGAAAGGATCTTTCGTCGAGTCCCCCACCCCTCCTTCAAAGCCAGTTTTTACCAATTTGGTCTGAAAAAAATCGATTTCGGTCGTTCCTCGTACGTAGAGAGAGTGAGTGAGTGAGTGTGTGTGAGAGAGAGAGAGAATATCTCTCAAGGTAATGTTATATACCATGTTGTAGTATTTAACACGAATTTGTTCGCGTAATTCGTTTTAAACGTAGCAATGCGTTTCTTTATTTCATTTATATTATAATATTCCTGTATATATATACATATATATATATATTTTTTTTTTTTTATATATATAATTTTATGATACAATTATCTTTGATACGATACAATAATTATTTCATTAAAAGTATTTCGTTTGAATTCGTTTTTAATTTCTCGATAGCGCGTGGATTTACTCGTACGCGTGTATGAGAGAGGAGAGAGAGAGAGAGAGAGAGAGAGAGAGAGAGAGAGAGAGAGAGAGAGAGAGAGAGAGAGAGAAAGGAGAGGAAAAAATTAGACTTCAATCGACATTTTGATATCGCCAAGTATGGTCTCATACTCGTACGGGCGATTAGAATGATCGAGGATGCAAAATGGATGGAGTTATAAATAAGAAGGATAAAAAAGAAGAGGAGAGAAAAGAAAAGAAACGTAGCGTGACTCGAACGATAGCAGAAGCAGAAGCAGCAACAGCAGCAGCAACTCGGTTAACTTTTATTTTGTCCTTTTTTTTTTCTTTCTTCTTTTCTTTACTTCCAAGTTCACAAGAAAGACCGGGACCCGATCACCTACATTTTACGGTCAGCTTGCTCTCTCTCTCTTTCTTTCTCTCTCTGTGTGTTTGTCTGTCTCTCTCTCTCTCTCTCTTTCTTGCCTTGTTCTAATAAGAGAGTCGTGTTCGGCCGTGAACACGAGAACGCTTGCACACGAGTTCCTCCAACTCGTAGATATTTTCAAAGCGTGTCTGCACGTGTTTTTGTGTGTCTATCTACTATCCTCTGTCTCTGTGTGTGTGCTTGTGTGTGCGTATTTTTCTTTTTATTTTAATTTAATTTAATTTTTTTCTATATCTCCTCCTCTCAGTGAACGTGTGTATACGTTTGTTTGCTTAAGTATAATATGTACGCGTGTACAATATAGGAGAACGATTATTATCGTCGAATAAAATAAGAGAAGGGGTTTAACCGTAATGCATCTTTCACAACGCAACGCAACGCAACGCAATGCAACGCAATGCAACGCATCAACCCATGATGATCATCTCTCGTCGTACCGTTATCTCGAACTAGGCGAGTCCTTAGCTCACTCGTTCTCTCTCCACGTTTCCTATCCTTTTTCGATGTTTTCTCCGTCGTTATGTATATATATATCTTTTTTTCTTTTCTTTTCTTTCTTTTTTTTTTTTGTAGGTCGATTCGTTTCGAGGCTTTTGACTCCGTGTGTGTTGATATCATCGTGGATTATAGTATACGGGATTATGATTTTGTTCTTTATGGAATTTATTGTATCTGTCAGAGACATAATACGCGATTATATATATATATATATATATATATATATATATATATATATATATTTTTTAATGAGTTTCATACTTATCGACTCGTATGGTTCCGAGCCAATCCGATTAGTCCTGACTTATATATATATATATATATATATATATATATATATATATTTTTTTTTTTTTAACAGAAAAGAAATCTTACTCTTCTAATAAAATCGTCTCACGGTCCGATTTCTTTTCCTTGTTATTTTTGTTGTTGTCGTTCAGGATTATAAGTTGCATGAACGTATTTTTTATTTTCCTTTTCTGGGTTTTTTTTTTTTTTTTTTTTTTTTTTAATATTTGGACCGAAAGGCATTGATAATATGTTGGTCTTAATGACTCGATGATGTTTCTTTTTCTTTTTTTCTTTTCGATGAAAAAACATTCAATGATACATTGCACCGTGATTTAATCTTGGATTTTCTTTTTATTATTATTATTATTATTATTATTATTATTATTATTTTTTTTTCTTTTAAGACACGCTAAAGAGAACACTCCTCACGCAGAGACACGAATATTGATATGGAAATATTAATCGAACGAAATCTGGTCGATTAGCCTTGGAACCGCGATAATGATGACGACGACGACGACGACGACGACGACGACGACGACGACGAGCATCGTCGAAGTGGGGGGGGGGAGGGAGGGGAGGATAGAGAGACATTACGAGAAGAAAAGAAAAGAGAAAAAAAGTTTAAAAAAAAAAAGAAGAAAAAGAGAAAAGAGAAAAACCGTGGAAAAGACGGAAACGACGAGGCAACGACCGGAAGTCGGCACTTCCGCCGATGAGAGACGACGAACATCCTGCGCTACATTTATTTCTGGAAGAAAGAGCGGCAGAAAAAAAAGAGGAGGAGGAAGAAGAAGAAGAAGAAGAAGAAGTGCAGGCGTTTAAAAACAAAAAACACACAAAAAAAAAGAAAGAAAAAAGGAGAAGAAAAAGGAAATGGAAGCGATGAAGTGGAGGAGAAAAAAATCGGGCGATGTTACAAGACAGAAGAGGGGTGGGGAGGGGGAGAGGGGGGAGGGAGAGGAGCTAGCATATGAATGAGAAGTTAAAGACGCCTAAAATTTCCCCTTTTCTCTCTCTCTCTCTCTCTCTCTCTCTCTCTCTCTTTATTGTCGGTGCAACACGGCGGGCATGTTGGGCTTGTTGCTTTGGCTTCGTTCCAAATCGTTGCGTTTTCTCAAAGACAACGTGGGTGCATCCACGCCACCCTCTTCTTCTTCTTCTTCTTCTTCTTCTTCTTCTCTTTCTATTTCCTCTTCTTCTTCCTCTTCTTCCTCCTCCTCTTCTTCTTCTTGTAAATTGGTATCGCTCGATCGTGAAATTTCGTTTGAACGTTGACCACGACCGCGCCCGATTCCGCAGGATATCCTGCGTGAATTGCACGCAAATAATATTTTTCAAAAATGAAACTCGATTGTAAAATCTTTTGCGAGAGCGCGTTGATTCGGAAATAGCCTGAACTGAATATTGATTCGGAAGTTGAGGGGAAAACTGTGTGAACATTGGATTCGAAAGTAGACTGAACGACTGAACATTGATTCGGACGAAGGCTGAACTGAAGATTGATTTGGAAGTAAGGTGAACTGAATATTGACTCGGCAGTAGGGTCAACTGAATATTGGATTCGGATGTAGACTTAACTGAACATTGATTCAGAAGTAGGATGAACTGAGCATTGGGTTCAGGTGTAGACTGAACTGAATATTGATTCGGAAGTTGAGGGGAACTGTGTGAACATTGGATTCGAAAGTAGACTGAACGACTGAACATTGATTCGGACGAAGGCTGAACTGAAGATTGATTTGGAAGTAAGGTGAACTGAATATTGACTCGGCAGTAGGGTCAACTGAATATTGGATTCGGATGTAGACTTAACTGAACATTGATTCAGAAGTAGGATGAACTGAGCATTGGGTTCAGGTGTAGACTGAACTGAATATTGATTCGGAAGTTGAGGGGAACTGTGTGAACATTGAATTCGAAAGTAGACTGAACGACTGAACATTGATTCGGACGAAGGCTGAACTGAAGATTGATTTGGAAGTAAGGTGAACTGAATATTGACTCGGCAGTAGGGTCAACTGAATATTGGATTCGGATGTAGACTTAACTGAACATTGATTCAGAAGTAGGATGAACTGAGCATTGGGTTCAGGTGTAGACTGAACTGAATATTGATTCGGAAGTTGAGGGGAACTGTGTGAACATTGGATTCGAAAGTAGATTGAACGACTGAACATTGATTCGGACGAAGGCTGAACTGAAGATTGATTTGGAAGTAAGGTGAACTGAATATTGACTCGGCAGTAGGGTCAACTGAATATTGGATTCGGATGTAGACTTAACTGAACATTGATTCAGAAGTAGGATGAACTGAGCATTGGGTTCAGGTGTAGACTGAACTGAATATTGATTCGGAAGTTGAGGGGAACTGTGTGAACATTGGATTCGAAAGTAGATTGAACGACTGAACATCGATTCGGATGTAGGCTGAACTGAACATTGATTCAGAAATAAGATGAACTGAACATTGGATTCAGATGTATACTGAACTGAATATTGATTCGGATGTAGAGTGAACCGAACATTGATTCAGGAGTAGGGTTAACTGAATATTGATTCGGGAGTAGGGTGAACCGAATATCTATTCAGAAATTGGGTGAACTGTACATTGTGATTCAGAAGTTGGGTGAACATTTTTTTCTTTATTTTTTTTCTTTTTTTTTTTTTTTTAATATTATGATCAACAGGATGTTAGATCAGTTATATAGGTATTCTCTAAAATGAGAATGGTGTCAATGAACTTGATCATTGACTACGCATTTACCATAGTCTCGTTTTTAGTGTGTGTGTGTGTGTGTGTGTGTGTGTGTGTGTGTGTGTTTATGCATGTATATATACATATACGGTAAGATCAAGTTTTCAACGATTTTACACTTCATTTACAAGTTGACGACACTCCTCTTCTCTCGTTATATAAAATAAAGCAGACTGCCATAAATGGTAGCACTAGTATGGTGGCAATATGGTTGCAAAGTCTATCTAAACGAAAACATTTTTTTGTCTCTTTACACGCAAGTTTAACGCTTCGCAACAGATCGAAAACGATTGGAGGGTATCGATAAGAGTTCTTGAATATTCGCGATATATACTTATACGGTTTGCAAGGTATATATATATATATATATATATATATATATATATATATATATATATATATATGTATATATATATATATATATAATGTATCTTACGTGGGCACGAGAGATAGTACTTTTTCCTCAGCTTCCACACCCTGTTCGTTCTCTTTCTCTCCTTTTCCTTTCTTGGCTCGAGAGTCTGTTGCCACCGATAATAATATATACCGGGTGTCGTGTTGTGTCGCTTTTATTAATTGAAACGACAGCAAGCGCCTTTTAGAATTTTCTATCTTAAGAAATATGAGTACGTCGGTTCAAAAATTTACGTCGTACGTTGATTTAAAAATAAATTTTTTCTTTTTTTTTCTTTTTTAGATCTATATTAAGGATCATCATATCTAATTTCGACGGATTGTTAATAAGATTACGGAAGCCTAATTAATTAAGGCCTATAGATCGATGTACGGATTTGTAGGATACCATTGGCATATTATTAATTTAATAACAAATAAAATGTGTGTGTGTGTGTGTGTGTGTGTGTGTATTCGAAGAAACGTGAAATCAAGTTTCGAATAAATTTCAAGTAAATGGAGGAAGGAAGGATCGAGAGAGAGAGAGAGAGAGAGAGAGAGAGAGAGAGAGAGAGGGGGGGGGGGAGGAGAGAGAGAGAGAGAGAGAGAGAGAGAGAGAGAGAGAGAGAGAGAGAGAGAGAATGCATTAGGGTTCTCGGTGGTAAAGCGAACGTTGGGTTGTTACATCACAGAGGAAAGGTGAGCTCGGAAGGACGTCTAATTCTGACTTGCTTATACCGGCATGCAACCAGTTTGCCTGGCCTGTAAGATCACTCGGAGTCGTTTTTTTACATTGCCACGAAAGAGGAGGAAGAGGAGGGGTAGGAGGAGGGGGAGGAGGAGGAGGAGGAGGAGGAGTTCGACGAGTAGGACTATTTTTTTCTTTTCATTTCTTTTTTTTTTTTTTTTTTTTTTTTTGCTTTTTCCTTTTAATTTGTTCGCATATAGAGAAGGTAGAAAGAATTATGATCGAACGTTAGAGATCAAGTTGTGTTATGGCTGCTAAGTTGAGTTGGTTTATAGTAATAAAGACGATCATCCATCGTTTCTCGCCTTCTCCGACTTCTTCTCGTCTTCGACTTGAAAATATGACGAAACTCATGAAACCGGTAAGCGCGTTGTGTTGTATATATGTATTGCGATAAGATTGCTATGGAGGAGGAGAGCAGCTAGCGCGAGAGAGAAAAATCTTTTTCTTTTTCTTTACTATTCTTTTCTTTTTTTTTTTCTTTCTTTCTTTCTTTCTTCTTCTTTTGCCCTTCCAATCGAGAAGGCGGAGCTCGTAGGAAGCTGTAGCTGTGTAGCCGCAGCCGTAGCTGTGGCTGTAGTTTGCGATGGTGATGGTGACGTTGTTGGTGCTCCTACTGCTACCATAACCACCATTGCTGACTCGCTAAACGTCGATGGAATGTCGAGAAAGTGATCGTCTATCGATCTTTGCCACCCAAAGCTCGAAGCGAGAGATCGATTTAATCGAATACACCTGCGGTTTCCTTCGTTTATATGAGGATTCCGTCGAAACTTATGCTTATTAGCTCGTAGTTTCCCCTGGAAAATAGTTAGACACCGACGTTTGTTATGAATTATGATTATATTCTCAGATGTTTCTCAATCGTGGATTTAGATGGGAATCGTTATTTATCTTTGTTTCTTTTTTTTTCTTTTCTTTTCTTTTGCTTTTCTTTTATTCAGGATTAATTTGTATTTTTTTTTATTTACCTTTTTTTTTTGTTTTTTTTTTTTTTTTTTTTAAATTACAAGTTTGATTTTCTCTCGTTTTTATGGTTTCAGAGTAAAACGTGAAAATGCGTTTATTCAAAAGGCAAACGTCGGATACCTGTCCACAGCTGGTATCAGCTACACCGATATCCCAAGATGAAACTTTGTCCGATACAGTGACCTCCAATAACGGTAGCATTATTATCGAACATAACGAGAAATCCATGGTCCTTGATAAGAGGAGACCCGATCGGAGGGATGGCGGCGGAGGAGGAGGAGGAGGAGGAGAAGAGCCCGAGAAAACTGTACCTGGACAATCGTTCATGATAACTCGCAAAGGTATTATCAACGATTTTCTTTCCGTCGATCAATTCGTCTTCGATATTCGTCGATAATATTTCGTTGAAAGTATCGTATCGCGTATGTACGTATCTATGATCGTTTATAAAATATTTATCCATTATACGCTTTTCATGAAAATCGATTTTCCATCGGAAGATTTGACCGATGATAATAATCGATAATACGTTAATCGAAATAAATTGTTGTCCTATCGACATTTTATCCGAGCTTACCTGTCGTATTATTATTATTTTATGCGATAATAACTTAATGCGAGATCGTAAATAGAGTAATTAAAATGATACTATTATAATCGGTATCGAATGAACCAGGAGGAGGAGGAGGAGGAGGAGGAGGAGGAGGGAGGGAGGGCTCATTCAAAGTTCGACACGGAGTCCGTATTGAAAAAGAGATAGCAATGAGATATGTCTTTTAAGGATTGAGAGGAAGGAGGGTGTAAAGTGATAGAAAGAGAGAGAGAGAGAGAGAGCGAAAGTTTCGATCGTTAAGACGAAACAAAATATCACAGTTGAGATTCATTTTCTAGGTATTTCAACGTGGGGTCGGAAAGTAGGCCGGAGATTGGATCAATTGAAGAGATCGGAAAGTTCAGAGTTACTGTCGGTTTCGGGTAGAAGACGTCGCTGGAGCCCAAATCGAAAGAGACACGACGACAGCTTGGAGGAAAAGGAAAACGTAATTTTTGAGATAACGATAATAAGAACGTCGTGTATATATGTATATATATATTTTTTTTTTTTTTTTTCTATTCGAATATTGGGATATAGAGTCTTTGATCTCGTTGAAAAGGGAATATGAATTTTTTCTTCTGTTTTTTTTTGCTCTCGTTTAGGGCTCGAACGAACATTCCTATCCGGAATTCCCCAAGCCAAAGAGGGTCTCCAGAGTGGAATCCTTGAAGAATTTATTCCGGTCGACCGAGAGAAGTAATTTTTTAAGTTCCAATTCGAATCCGAGAAACGTGACGATACACGAGGAGAGCAGCAGTGGTAGTAGCTCGCATCATTATCCCATGGAGAAGGCTTTGAGCGACGGGGCCATCAAAAACATGGCTAAGTTTCAAGCGAGGTCTGAGAATAATAATAATAATAATAACAACAACAACAACAACAACGAGGAACGATTAAGGGGTGGTTGCAGTAATAGTACTACTACCCTGCTTCAAGAGAAACAGCGACGACTTAGTCGCAGTATCCACGATCTACAGGAGCAGGAACGCGTGATCGACTTTATTCTCATGAATCAGGAGGTTTTAAAGACCCAAGAGGGAACGGCACTGGCGAAGGAGACATTGAGTAAGTTGGAGAAGGCCGGTTGTTCGAAGGATACGTCGTCGGTGTCCAGGCCGAACGGAAGGATGAACGACGCCTCATTGAGAACGACTATTGGTACGTTCGGTCGAGCCGAGAGTAGAAATCTTTTCGGTAACATCAATGAACGTGATAGGTGAGATATTAAGCATTGTTCGTTTTTCTTTTCTCTCATATCGATCGGTCTTTTTTTCATATCGATCGATCTTTTTTTCATATCGATCGATCTTTTTTTCATACCTATCGATTTTTTTTATATACCGATCGATTTTTTTTTCGTATCGATCGATTTTTTTTTTCATATCGATCGATTTTTTTTTATTCGCGATATTTTAACCAAGGAGATAATCCGTACCGTTTAGTTTTAGGAACGATCAACAAAGATCGTCCTGTCCATTGACCGGTTTGGAGGACCTTATGAGCAATCTTCGTCTGGGCTGCGACGAGAGTGGTTACGATTCCGATAGCACCCGAGCCGGTGCCGATTCGCCCGACAGCGAACAATCCATTCAAAGAATGACGAAGCCGCGTAGCTTCTCTATAACATCCGACGATTATCACGGCATAGATCTGTCGTTGCCACCTATTATCAATCATCAAGTCGAATCCTCCACGACGAAGGTTTTGGTCGTTGAAGAATCCAAGAATGCGGTCAACGACAACAACGACGACGGCGGCGATGACGACGACGACGACAACACCGTCGTCGAGGGTCATCGTTTCTTGAACGATTCTAACAAGACTGATTCGACCTTGGTCATGTCCGAGGATGACGAGGACGACGACGAGGACAACGACGACGACGACACCGACAGCTGCGACGAGGATACCTTCGAGGATTACGAACGATGCAACAAATCCAATTTCTTCGACGACTCTGCCAATATTAATAACAACAACAACAACAACAACAACAACAACAACAACAATAGTAACAGGAATGATTCGAAGATGGAATCGAGTCGTCGATACGCAAAGATATTTCCTACGACGTCGAGAAACGTCGTCGCTCAGTCCGTCTCGTCTCAAGCGAACAAAATCGTTCCGAGTAATTCGATGATACAAACGAAACAATCCGCGATCTCTTCGAGGAATCGAAAGTTCGGTAGCGCGAGCGTCTTGACTCTTCTCGACAACGCTTCGTCCCCGTGCAAGGACAGTCCGCCGGCTACGAAGATAAATTATTGTACGTCGACGTTGTTACCGATTAAAAGTTTTTCCCCGGCTATCACTCGTTATTACAGCCCGAAGAGATCGCGTTCGACGTTGGAAGCGGAAACGTCGTCGCCGAACGACGAATCAGTCGTCGATAGGAGGATCAACAAGGTCAAGAGGACGATTTTCGTCGATAACGATAACAACGATCATCATCGTCATCATCAACAACATCATCCTCGTCATCATCATCGTCCACGAGCGACGATTACGACCTCGACACCGGCCAAGAAGTCGACCTTGGTACGCCGAGAATTGAAGACCATGAAATTGAACGTCGATAGATCCGGCAATCTCGGTATTTACGTCGAGAGACGCGAAGCCGTTCGACCATTTTACGTGATATCGAGATTGGACGTTAACGGTGAGGCGGCCAAATCGAAATTGTTTCGAATAGGCGACGAGATCGTTAGAGTATGCGGACGGAGATTGCGTGGTATGAACGTGGCCGAGGCTAAAAGCGCATTACGTAATTGCGCTGGTAACGTCGAACTTCAAATAGCCAGAGAACCGACGTTCTCGTTTGGCGAAGAGATTGGCGACACTTGGGCAGACTTGGATAGAGTTCTTATTCCTCCTGGTACGCGTAATATTTGCGACGCGTGGACATTGCAAGGGACCACCACCACCAGCAGCAGTAGCAGCAGCAGCAGCAGTAGTAGTAGTAGTAGTAGCAGCAGCACCACCACCACCAGCAACATCAGCACAATTAAATCCGATCCCGGATCCGTCGTCGTAGCAGCAGCAGACGCCGTTAAGACGAAAGGTGGTGAATCTTTTATTCGGGATGATCGAAGAATGAAGAACGAAGAGATTGCTGCTGCTGCTGCTGCTGATGCTGATGCTGATGCCGATGCTGATGCCGATGCCGATGCCGTTGTTGTTGCTCCGACTAAGCGAGCGAAAAGCGAATCGTCGTCGATCGACGAGACGACGGCGAGGGTTAGCGACGACGATAACGTTAGAAAGACTATGACAGGCATGAGGAAATTTCAAGTTATCAGAAAACGTACGTCGCATCCCGTTTGTTATCCTAAAAGACCCTCGTCGAGTCTATCGAAGGATTTGTTGACCGTTACATTGGAGAAGGGAGCCACGAAGAAGAAGCTCGGTTTTTCGATCGTCGGTGGCGCCGATAGCAGGAAGGGTTACATGGGTATCTTCGTGAAGGACATTATGGAGGGTGGTCAAGCAGCCGAGGAAGGTACCCTTAGGGTAGGCGATGAGATATTGGCGATCAATGGCATACCCATGGACGGTGCTACCCATACAAAGGCCCTTCAGACTTTCAAGAACGCAAAACCCGGCAAAATGATTCTATGCGTTGGACGACGGGATACAACGAATAAACGGTTGTGTTACAAATGATGATGATGATGATCACGATGATGATAACAAAAAAAAAAGAAAAACGAGACATTAACGTTAATCTTGGTGGTTAGTTGCGCTGCTTCTTCTTCTTTTTTTTTTTTTGGCTTTATTAACATTTACCCTTCCTTGTCGATATAATATAACGTTCTCCGAAATAACAGACGAGAGAACTTTCTGCTTTCCTGCGGCTAATTAATGCTTCTTTTAAAAGCTTCCTCTCATTTTATTATATCAATTTTGTTTATTTTTTTTCTTCTTTTAATCGTATCTCTTTTTCATGGCATTGATTTTGACGGAGTTCCTTTTTTTCTTTTATTTCAGGTACATAACACAATCGAAGTCTTGCGATTGTTTGAGTAAATTAACGGAGGACGGATACGAGTGAAGGGATATGCTCTACTTACAAGAGACAACAATATTTTTATATATATACATATAAATATAAGTAATTTATATTTTTCTAGATAATTATAACATTAACGAAATCGGATAGGTTCCCTTAGTTATTTAAGATTCGAGGCGAGAGATTTCGATTAGCGTTAGGAGGTGTTCAAAGAAGGTTTACATTTTCTATGCGTGTGTGTGTGTATATATATATATATATGTATAAAACTCATAGGATGTTTTTTCTTTTCTTTCGTTATTTATCAAATACATTCGAGGGAATATCATTGCTTCATCTTCATCTTCTTCTTCTTCTTCTTCTTCTTCTTTTTTTTTA
>OU426851.1:28683890-28693890 GCA_911387685.1 Dolichovespula media | reverse complement strand
TTAGGACTTCTTTCTAAATCGCAGAATTTGGGTAATATGACGTTGAACTTTTATTTCGCCATCCCGTTCCGTTGTACAAGAACGTCTCGTTATGAGGTAACTGTAATGGGGCAAAAGAAAAACAGAAATAACAAAGAGAGTGAGAATTATGATTTCGTCGGAACGTTATTGTGAGATAAGCGATAAGCGGTTGGATATTAAAATAGTCGTTAAATTTGTCGACATACATACGCACGGTCAAATCGCATTTTACACAATTCTATGGGTTTTCTAAATAAGATTCGAGTAAATAACGAAGAGTTTACTCGTGTCGTTGGTCGGTACCATTATATTCGAGGATGTGACGACCGAATCGCATCGCTTTGTCACACTCCATTCACTGTGCAATAGTTTAATGACTTTCAAGCACGACATTGTGGAGTTAGTTTTGCGTAAAAGCATTATGATCGCGTACATCGTGGTCTTTTAACCTCCGAGATAAGTGAAATCTCCAAGATAATGATCGCCAAGTTACGTGGTGCAAGTTTCTTTTTTCTTTTTTATTTTTTTTATCACAACGTCTCAATAATTTTACTAACAATTTTTACTCGAACATGACAATTGTAATTATAGCTATGATTTGACACGAGCGATCTCGATCCGTCTACTCCTCGTAGAGCTCATCTAATCAATCTCAAGCGTAGGACGTTTCTAAGACGACAAGAAAGTGACAGGTTAGTACTTTGGTATTCACGAACGTATCTTGGGGAAGGTAAAACTTAATTAAGTTACTCCCTTAAACGACACCATTATATCTGGAAAATTATCTTCAAACGTTTGGATCGAGATCGGTCTTTCTTTTGTTTCCTTCGAAGATTTTTATTTGAAAAATTCGAAGGAACCTTTCGTCGATCCTTTCGTGGTCAAACAAAAAAATAAAAAGAGAACGAAAAAAAGAGAAACGAAACGAAAAGAAAAGAAAAGAAAAGAAAAGAAAAGAAAAGAAATAGAAACAACTTTCGCGGTTAACTCGCGTATTACAAAATTCATGGTCTTGCGCGAAGTGACATCAAAGAGCGTTGCAGACGTGCAGCTACGCGCGGTTACGTGCAGTTAAGCAAAGTTTATGGATGATCCGGACTGAATACTAACTGGATCTTTTACGTTGCTTAGATGAACGTTAGAGAATCGATTTCTCTCTCTCTCTCTCTCTCTCTCTCTCTTTCTCTCTCTTTCTCTGTCTCTCTCTGACTCGCCCTTTGACTTCCCTCATCGATTTACTCTCTAATGGTATATCGATTTTCAAACGGTTGATATAAGAAAAAATTCGTACGTTTAGTCTCTCTCTCTCTCTCTCTCTCTCTCTCTCTCTCTCTCTCTCTGTCTATCTGTCTGCTGTACGTGCGTGCGCGCGCGCGCGCGCGCGTCGTTAATCTATCAACGTGACGTCCCGCGAACGGTAGGATGTACGCAGCGAGCTTTACGACGAGTCGTAGGTTGAATCTTAATATACGTAGATCAGATTTGAAAAATTATACGACCTATGTATAACCCGTACGTGTCTGTGTGTGTGTGTGTGTGTGTGTGTATGCGTTAGGTTTACACGCGCACGTATTAGTGATACAAGGGCGCGTATTATTCTTTTCCACGCGCGTGTAGAAAATATTTCGCATTTCGAGATGGTACGATGATCGAGGTGGTATGTATTTTAGTAGATATCGTATTAATGGAGAGAGGGAGAGAGAGAGAGAGAGAGAGAGAGAGAGAGAGAGGCCTTACGTAATCGTTGAGATTTCGTTCTACCATTTTTATTAGACCGTGTAGGATATAGAAATGCTTGATGCATTTGTTGTTGTTGTTGTTGTTGTTGTTGTTGTTGTCGCCATTGTTGTAGTAGTCGTTGCATTTCCTCTCCGTTTTCTGCATACAAATCGAATCCGCGACGGTCTCGTACACTTGCCAAAGAATTTCTTATATCTTCCAAGGAAATAGAACTCTTCTTTCTTTCTTTTTTCTTCTTCTTCTTCTTCTTTTTCTTTTTCTTTTTCTTTTTCTTTTTCTTTCTGGCAAAGGGGCAAGGCCGTTCTCGATAAAGGACGACTACGACGACGACGTTAGTCGAGAATCAAGTGCCTTTCGGATTATCTTTTTTCTTTTTTTTTTTTTGGATTAACATTTTCTTGACCTCTCGAGTAGGGGAAGATCGATCCATCGATTCTTTATATATATATATATATATATATATATATATATATATATATATATATATATATTATTTGGAGTGTTCGAGGAGGACGAGACGAAAAAAAAAAATAAAAGCGGAAAGAGGACGATTGAAAAACTTTTTTGACTCGTCCCAGACGAGTTTCGTTTTTATTTGAGTATCGCGGATCTTTCGATGGAGGGGAAAGTGAAACGTTTCTTTTCTTTCCTTTTTTTATTTATTTTTTTTTTTATTTTTTTTTTTTTTTTATTTTTTTTTCGGATCGGAGCATAAGAATTTTCATTTTGTTTTTTCTCTTTTAGTTCCCCATGCTCGTGTAATTTGTTAAGTTAGAAGTTTGTCGGCCGACGAACTATTTCTTTTTTTTTTTTTTTTTAGAGTCGCACGATTACGAGAGGACAACAAATTCATCCATTCATTCATTCATTTATTTATCATCATCATCATCATCATCATCATTATTATTATTATTATTATTATTATTATTATTATTATTATTATTTGGTTCTCTTTTTGACTTAAATGAAAACGAAGCTGATTAAGAAAAAGAGAAAAGAAAATTTCTTTAAAATTGGTCGAAGTGAAGAAGGACGAACGTTAGGACGGTTCTCAAAAAATTAACGGAGGGAAAAATAAGAGTGCTTACGTTTTTTATCTTCTTTCCCCCTTTTTTTTTTTTTTTTTGATTCGTATCGAAGATAACAAATGATCGTCTCGCTTTTTTTCCTTCCCTTTCTTTTTTTTTCCCTCTCCTTTGAGACATTTTCTCGAGGATAGTCGATAAATACGTTTGAAAAGGATAAATCGAGGTATGGAAGACGAACGGTATCGCGTGTTCGCGAGTGAGCGTAACAGTAGAGATATTCTCGTTCCGAGAAATGCATGGCCGCGACATAAAACGGAATCCATGATAAATTTACGGCATCTAGCACCGAGTCCGACCTCCTATCTCTATAGAAGAAGTTACGTCGTTAAACGTCGTTCTTGTATCGCGGTCGAAGAGACCAACGACGAGTTGTTGAGCAATGGAATTAGGAAGAGCTTCGTTTATTAAAAAAAAAAAAAAAAAAAAAAAAAAAAAAAAAAAAAAAAAGAAAGAAAAAAAAAGTGAATAAAAAACCTTTACATTCCTCATATTCAGAATCTCTTTCTCTCTCTCTCTCTCTCTCTCTCTCTCTGTCTATTTCTCTCTCTCTCTCTCTCTCTCTCTCTCTCTCTCTGATCTTTAATTCGTAAAGAAACGAGGCATTAGCATTTTAAAGAGAGAGAAAAAGAGATGGAAACAGAGAGAAAATATGCGCGCGCGCAACCGCAATGAGAGAGAGAGAGAGAGAGAGAGAGAGAGAGAGAGAGAGAGAGAGAGAGAGAGAGAAGGATAAGAAAAAAGAAAAGAAAAGAAGAAGAAGTAGAAGAAGATGATGATGAAGAAGAAGAGGAGAGTAACGAAGGAGAGAGAAAGAGAGACGGAGAGAGAGACAGAGAGGGAGGGTGGGAGGGAGTCCTGCAACAATTACTATCGTAATGCGGCTTGCACGTTGTCGGCCAGTTGCATGCCAGATGGCAGAGACGATTTTGTCGAGAATCTTAGAGACGCGAGCGCCCGCGCGAGACTACTACACTACTACTACTACTACTACTACTACTACTACTACTACTACTACTACTACTACTACTACTACTATTACTATCAATCGACGCAGTGGTGGTGGTGATGGTGGTGGTTACGTTCTACTTTGTGATTTTCTTTTAGCAAATTTTAAACGATTTCGAGCTATGACGCCGTTGCACCAACTTTAATGAATTTTTTTTGCTTTTCTTTGCCTCACTTCTTCTTATTCATCTCTATGTCTTCGTGTTTCTCTTTTTAACACACACACACACTCTCTCTCTCTATCTATCTATCTATCTATCTATCTCTCTCTATCTCTTTTTCTCTTTATCCATCTTCACCTCCATCACGTCTCTCCCTTAAACATCACTCAGAACTCATTTTTCGATCATCTGTCCCTCCACTCCTCTTGTCCTCCGTCCCCAACCACCCCCAACCACCCCTAACCACCCTAAACCATTCCCACTCACCCACCACCCTCCGGTGGTTTAAGCGTTCTTGATTATCATTCATACCCGCGTGAAAGTCTGCCTTTTTTTTATTTATTTCTTTTATTTACAAGTTTATCTGAAGTATTTACGCGCGTTTACGTACGTGCATCTGGAAAAGGAGAAGCGCCATTATTTCGGCGTCTCTCTCTCTCTCTCTCTCTCTCTCTCTCTCTCTCTCTCTAATTATTTTATTTTATTTAAAAATTTTTTTTTTCAATCAAGAGCATCGTTCTGTCGTACGGTAGCGGAGGGAGGTGGGGTGGGGGTGGGAGGTGGTGGGTGGGTGGGTGGTGGGTGGTAAGGCATTATTAGGCATTAGACATCAGGCCGAGATGCGTTTGGATTCTAGCGTGTGCCGGTGCAGTTGGTGGACAGGTCGATGTGTCACCGTCGTTCTCTAGGGAAACGTCTCGAGAGAGATAGAAACGACAACTACGACGACGAGGACGATGGAGGAGGTGGAGGAGGGGGAGGATGAAGGAGGATGATGAAGGAGGATGAAGGAGGATGAAGGAGGATGAAGGAGGATGAGGAGGAGGAGGAGGATGGGTAGATGATGCTTGGTTACTACGAAGTGGACGATAAAGAAGAGGAGAGGACGAGGAGAGAAGTGGTGGTAGGCTGAAGACAAAAAGAAATAGGAAAGGAAGGAGGGAGAGAGATAGAGATAGATAGATAGATAGAGAGAGAGAGAGAGAGAGAGAGAGAGAGAGAGAGAGAGAGAGAGAGAGAGAGAGAGAGAGAGAGATAGATAGAGAGAGAGAGAGAGAGAGAGAGAGAGAGAGAAAGGAAAAGAAAAAAGAAAAAAAGAAAAAAACAAGAAAACTGCGAAGTAGGCAGGAGAACGTCCAGTTTTTGCTAGAGAGTTAGTTACCTTAGACCGGGTAACATTCTCACATAGTGCTGCGGAAAAGGCAAGATCCCTCGTGGATCTTCGTGCCATGAACTCGTCCTTCGAAAGCCTTAAGAGAAGTCGAGTTTCTATTCGTCGTCTCGTCGTAGTTTTCTCGTTCTCCTCGTCGTCGTCGTCGTCGTCGTCGTCGTCGTCGTCCACGTCGTCCTCGTCGTCGTCCTCGTCGTCGTCGTCCACGTCGTCGTCGTCCACGTCGTCTTCGTCGCCGTTGTGTGATATCATTCTCTACACCCTATCGAGAGACTTCTCCTAAGTTGTTATGATACTTTTCCTTTTTTTTTGCTTTTTTTCTTTCTTTCTTGTTCGTTTTTATTTTTTTTTTTCATTTTCTTGTTGTTGTTGTTGTTGTTGTTGTTGTTGTTGTTGTTGTTGTTCTTCTTCTTCTTCTCTTTCGGCGCTTATTGGATCATCAATCCTTTTTTTCTGTCGAATACGTTCGGCAATGCTCGATCGTTGGACATATCGATCTATCGATCCGTCTTCTCGAAAACGCTTACATGTCGCTTTATATTCATTCAACATTTATATGTATGTATGTATGTATGTATGTATGTATGTATATATATATATATATATATATGCATGTATGTATAATTTATTATTATTGTTTAAATATTTATAAATTTATATCTACGTACATTTTCTTTCTATCTTTCTTCTTTTTTTTCCTCTTTTAGATTTTTTGTAAATGAATAATCTTAAGTATCATTGAATATATATGTGCGCGCGCGCGCGCGTGTGTGTGTGTGATAATCGAGAGAACTCTCTTTTCTAAATCTCTCCAAACTCGACGAACCCTCCCTCCCTCCCTCCCTCCCTTCTTTCCTTCCTTCCTTCCTTCCTTCCTTCCTTTCCTCCTTCTTTAATCTCAATCTTAATCTCGTTATCATCGCCCTATTTAAAAGCGCGCCCACGTGTACGCCGCGTATATCGCTGAGTAATAAAAAGTTGATAAATTATATGTAAACACGTGGGTGAGATAAGCAGCGTGATTCTTTAAACGAGAGAGGAGAAGCAACGAGTTATAACGCAAGGTGTTCACGTTCACGAATTATAACTTTTTTTCTTTTTCTCTTCTTTTTCTTTTTTCACCCTCCCCCCTCTGAAGTTTCGAACGGGGGGAGGTTCCTTATTTTTTTTTCTTTTTTTTTTGGAGGCACAAACTTTTTCCGAGTTCGTAGTCTGGATAAGTAATAAATGAATAAATGAATAAATAAGTAAATAAATAAGTAAATAGATAAATAGATAAATGAAAAAGGAAGAAAGTTGTTCGAAGTAATAAAATTCGTTTCTCGAATCTTCCAAATTTTCCAAAAGGGAGTCTTTCGCTTTTGAAATTTTTTTTCTTTGATTCCTTTCCCTCTCTCTCTCTCTCTCTCTCTCTCTCTCTCTCTCTTTCTCTCTCTCTTATCTTTCCTTCTGTCTCTCATAGAATTTCGTTGATAGTATTTTCCACGAAGAAATTCGAAGATCGTAGACCTCTCTCTTTCTCTCTCTCTCTCTCTCTCTCTCTCTCTCGAGTGTATCGCCAGAACGCAGAGGAAGATGCTAAGTGGAGAAGCTTTGCTTACTATAAATAGATTCTTACGGTGGATGAAAGGATGGCAGGGAGGAAAGAAGGAAAGGAGGGTGAGAGGGGGGGGGGGGGAGGTAAGGAGGGAGGGAGGGAAGGGTTCGAAAAGGAAATTAAGACGTAAAAGCACCGCAAAAATGTTGCGGTGTAGTCCTACTAAAACGAGCAGTCTTCTCTCTCTCTCTCTCTCTCTCTCTCTCTCTCTATCTCTCTCTCATTTTCCTCTTCGCGTCGCATCGCTTCTCGCGAAACTAAACGAAACTAAACGAAACGAAACGAAACGAAACGACGAGACAAGACGAGACGAGACGAGATGAGACGAGACGAGATGAGATGAAGAAGAAAAGCGTGGGAAGAGTATTCGTGCGTCAGTTATTAGCCAATTATTTGAGCTCCCTTTATCTTTTTTTTTGTTTTTCTTTTTTTTTGTCCACGTTATTATCGCTCCATACGCGCTTTAAAAATCGTTCTCTCGAACGATCGATATCGTCGACGTCAAGATCGAAATCGTTTCGATGAACTTTCGACATTCTTTTTCGTTCGAATGAAATCTTTTTTTGGGTGATATATTTATATATATATATATATATATATATTAATATAACCGTTTTCTTTTTTTTTGTTCTTAAATTAAATTTCGTTCATTTAAAAATGATGGGTCTCCGTATGCAGCAACCTCCACGTGGTGAGACCTGGACTATCGATATTACTCTCGTCGTAAGAAAATACGCCTAATTCTTTTTATTTTTTTATTTTTTTTTTTTGGTTTCCTCCTTCTTTCGTTCCTTTACGCGACATTTCGAAACGACAAAAGTTCAGATATAAGAAAGGCAATTTAACATTTTTGAACGGTATTTTACGAGGTAGTATTATTCCGTTATCAAATCTGTCGTTAAAGAAACGAAGTATTAGGCGTATTTCGTTTTGATATCGCTTAACGACGCATGTACTATCGAGCTGATCGGCTGCATGAGCCATTCAAAAAGCAAATTTAATTAATCGTCGTATTAATGATTTATGCACGATTAATATTAACTTATCCTCGTAACGACGTTCGACGTTTTTTTAAGCTACGTTTATTTGACGATACTTTGGAATAATTCGAGAGACCGGGGATAAGAATATTTTCTAAGAGACACGATCATACATATCGTTAGATCGTAACGGTAATAATTTATAATGCAATGAATAAACATGACGTATATTCTATATTAATTACTTTGCTTTTTGAGTGGCTGCAAATGTCAATATTCAAAAAGCGTATATACGCGTTTGTTAATTCTCGATACCTATTAAAATGTATTTTCAAATAAAATTTTAATCTCGACAAATTGGAATGTTTTAATTTCCAATTGTTGCCTTCTCTTCTCCTTTGTTTTTTTCTTTTTTTCTTTCTTTTTTCCTTTTGTTTCATAAAAAGTATTGGATGGAACGCGCGTCGAAGAATAAATTCTAACGACTATATCGATGCTTACGTTCTCTTTTATTTTCCTGTTTCTTTCGATCCCCGTTTCTAATTCATCGGGATAATAATGTTTCATTCGAATCCGTGTGTCCTTCTAACCGTTTTAAGAGGGATCGATAGGGAGTATAAAAAGGAAGGTAAAAAAGATCGATGATCGATCCATTTTCGAAACTTTACACGCGCAAGAGACGACGACTATACTCGGGGACATAGATAGACGAAAGGTGGTGGTGGTGGTGGTGGTGATGGTGGTGGTGGTGGTGGTCGTATGTACCGATTGGAGTTGCGAACGCACCTGAATACGAGACGAGCAGGTAGTTAAGATTCCTCGGGCATTGCACTCAAAAGCGACGCACATTTGTCTCTTGTGAAGTGGGAAAAAGAAAAAGGGCTTGTGAACTCGAACTCAAGGGAACGTGTACGTACGTCCGATCGGTAAACTTAATTTTTTGGTCCTACTTCTTTTTTCCTTTCCTTTCCTTTCCTTTCGTTTCGTTTCGTTTCGTTTCGTTTAGTTTCTTTCTTTCCTTCTTTCCTTCTTTCTTTTTGTCTTTTTTTTTTTTTTTTGTTGTTTCCTTTTACACGTCGAAAGAAAGGTTCGTCTTACGATTCGTTCGTCTTGAAATTTTAGTATTCGTATCGTTTCTAACGGAACGCTGTGAGAGTTTCAAAATCGTCCGTGATGCACCCAAAGGTCGTTCCGTTCGAACGTGTCGAGGACGATTGTTTTTTTTCCTTTTTTCTTTTTCATTTTTTATTTTTTCTTTTCGTATTATATCACGACTTATATCGGATCGGATCGGATCGAAGATACTTGTAAAAGTTTACGTTAGTTAGAAAAGTTACTAGAAAGGTTTACGTTAAGTTTAAGCTCAGTGCTACGCCGAGTAAAAACTATTTTTTTGCTTTTCGGTATACAAAAAAGATTTATCGATCAGCGTTAAATTTTTTAACGACGCATTACATTTCTCTCTCTCTCTCTCTCTCTCTCTCTCTCTCTTTTATTTTTTATAAATATTTTCGAAACCGACAGAAATTTAATTTTTTTCTTTTAAATTCTTTATTTTGTTTTTTCCTTTATACGAGTCGAATCGCACTCGTGATGACGCGCCGATCTAATTTTCGATCCATCGATAGTGTTATCGAAAAGAAATCGTACTATGTGCGTTCGATAGGAGTATAAAGGAAGAGTCGTAAATCGAGGAGAGATGGGGGAAATAGTGAATAGATCGATGTCGAGGACATTTACACGTTTGGCTTTAGATTCTCAATAGAGAGAGAGAGAGAGAGAAAGAGAGATAGAGATAGAGATAGAGATAGAGATAGAGATAGATAGAGAGATAGAGAAAGGTGGCATCGATTAGAGGCTCTCGCGACAATTCTTTTCTCGATGTTCGTTCTTAAAAGACGGTCGCTATTTTTCTTTTTTCTTTTTTTTTCTCCTCCTCCTCCTCCTCCTCCTTCTATTTCTCGTTCGAGGTTTATTCTCGCGAAAAAAAAAGGGTATCGAGTTATTTCGCAGAGAGTTGACAGTCCTATTCGACTGCTCTATTTTGTTCCCTCGATTGAGGACGCGAAAGCGAAAGAGGGCTCGATAGAAGTTAAAAGAGGGTAGGAAAGAGAGAGAGAGAGAGAGAGAGAGAGAGAGAGAGAGAGAGAGAGAGAGAGAGAGAGAGGGATAGAGAATGATTATATGGAAAACGACTGGGAGGGTTCGACGTTAATCAACGAGCAAGTCACGTGGGA
>OU426851.1:28671390-28676390 GCA_911387685.1 Dolichovespula media | reverse complement strand
ATCTCACCGAATTTCAGAATCCTCGGACTTCCTTTAAACGTTTGGATTTAACGAGCGTGTCAAAAGGGTCACGCTGTGATTACTGACCTGAATCAAACGCGTACGATTTCATCTTCCTTTTGCATTAGAGAGACACCGGGTTGGGAAAAATTTGATCGGAATCATGCGAGTACGTCGTACATTTTCAAGAAAATAAAAAAAAGGGAAAAGAAAGAAAGTCTTCGTAATCGATGTTAACAATTTTTTCTTTCTTTTTTTCTTTTTTTTTTTTTTTTTTTTTTCAAACAACGACGAGTGTATCTCGATTTGTGACTATTTAATAGCGTAAGTCAATTCACGAAGAAAAAAAGATATATATATACATATATTTAAATATATATATATATATATATATTTAAATCGGTTCGATAATTATTAATTCATTTGATTTCTTATCGTAACAATGTCGATGACACTTATTTCGCTTAATTTCTCGTATAATTACACGCGATGCATAATACTTACGAATAAAATAAAAAAAATAAAAGGAAGAAAAAAAAACAAAGACACGAAAACGAGAAATAAAAAACGATAGGCGTCCTCTTCGGAATGATGAAAAATTTATTTAACTTATCCAAAGATATACGTATGCATATTAGAAGAAGAAAAATCGTATATACGTGCGATGTAATTAATTATAACCGTTCGATCGATTTATTGGTCGATCGATAAATCCTCTTGGAGATTTATTTCATCGATCCTCAAGAGTCCGTGGTTCGATCGTTTAGAGCTCTTTTACGACGATTCGAAAGGCTAGGAGGAGCGTAACCTTCGCCTTAACCTTTAATATCGATTAGAAAAATCAAAGCCAAAGAATGGATCCGTCGTATGTCCTATATAACCAATCCCGTTTACGAGTTGTAATATATAAGAGAGAGACTGAGAGAGAGAGAGAGAGAGAGATAATACGTGTGCACGCGACAATAAGACGCTCACGCGTGATAAGGTCGCGTGCAATCGTTCTTGATCGCTCGTGCGTGCAGTTTCCTAAGCTTTTATATTCAGCATACATACATACATACGTACATATATATATATTTATATATGGAGTATATTTTAATTCATCGTTTAGATTTTATATATATATATATATGTATGGAGTATATTTTAATTCATCGTTTGGATTTTTTTCTCTTAATGAATTAATTGAATCATTAGAAAAAAAAAATCATTCATATTTTACATTCCTTTTATTTATTTATTTATTTATTTATTTATTTATGACATAGGTGATTAGTAGTTTTCACGTTGAAAACTAACATATTTACGTTTACATAATTTCGTTTAATATTACAGGTCGGATAAGTTTTTATTAATACATTCGGATTTAAAGGACAAAGAGAAGAAACAAAAATTAATGATCTTAGGGATAACAATAATAATAATTATTATTATTATTATATTTTTTAATTCTTCGAAATGTCCAATTAAAATTTCTTCTTCGAAGGAATCACACGGTTTTATTTTTTTTTTTTTTTTTATTAGATTTCTGTTTTCTTTTTCTTTTTTTCTTTTTTATTCTCATTTTACGTCGATAAACATCGATGATAATTCTCTCGTGATCATTTCTTTAGGATATAATGACATTGCAAATACTTCTCTCTCTCTCTCTCTCTCTCTCTCTCTCTCTTTTTTTTATTTTTTCTTATATCAGATCTTCATACGTACAGATAAGAAAATAGTGATTCCCAATCGTTTTAACGATTTATTTATCGATCGAAATTTGTATCAGAACGAAATCGTGTTAATAACGCATTAACCTATCCATTTCTTTTCTTAAAGTTAGCTGACGTTAGAAATTTATTTCATCCGGTTACGTATCACATTAGAGATATTATATATGTATTCCGTTGCGTCGTTGAAATATACGTTATTCAAACGTTTTGAATCAAGTCTGCTGCGCCGAGCGAATTAGACGACGCTTATTGGATTTTCTAGCGGTGTCATTCCACTCGGATTTTCACCTTTACCTACGATTTTCTTCAAAAGACGACACAATGTCGGTGTGATTCTGGTGGTGGTGTTGGTGAAGCTAAGTACAAAAACGATATCTCTCTCTCTCTCTCTCTCTCTCTCTCTCTCTCTCTCTCACTCTTTCTTCTTGCAGACGACGCAGCTTTAAACGCGAATCATCAGAGTGAGCAAACTTTAAAACGGTCGATTCGCTTTTACTCGTCCCGTATTTGTGAAAAAGAGAGAAAGATATATATATATATATATATATATATATATATATATATATGTGTGTGTGTGTGTGTGTGTGTGTGTGAGTATGTATGTATATATACATATATATATATATATTTATAGCGAATCTTTTTCTAAAAGAGAACTCATCAGATTAAAGATAACGTTTTCGGTGGAAGCTCACGTGTTTCCACTTGCTGTTGCTTTGCTTTTCAACGAATAAAAAAGAAAGAAAGAAAGAAGGAAAGAGGAAAAGAAAACAAGAATCATAATACGATTTATTTATCGACAGTATTTTTTTTCTTTTCTTTTTTTCTTCTTTTCTTTCTTTCTTTCTTTCTTTCTTTCTTTCCTTCTTTCTTTCCTTCTTTCCTTCTTTCTTCTCTATCGGCGCATCATCTATCGTTTTTTTTTGTTTTGTTTTTGTCTTTTTTCTTTTCACCTCCCGATATCACTCGATCACTCAAACAGGAATTTTTCGAAGCGTTGCCCATATTTTTAATATATAATTAAGAATTTAATTTAGAATTGAATTTATTAGAAATCATTAGAATTTCGTTTATACATTTGGATTTATAATGTTTCATTACGAACGTGTAAATTGTAATTGTGAGTATATAAAGAAAATGTTTGCGGTTAGTTCGTTTGAAATGTTCCATCGTCGATGAAATGACGAAAGTTTCTTTTTTATTTTTCTTTCTTTTATGAAAAACGATTAAAAAGTTGAGCTTCTTTTTTATTTTAAAGGTCGTTAAAACGATACGAAAAAGGGAGTATGATCCAAGTAACGAAAGTTTCAATCAAACTCGACGTTACCCTCTTTTTCTCGTCGGAGAAAAGGGTTTTGTTCCTCGCCTCCTCCGCCCCCACCCCCCTCCCAACCCAGTTTCCCTAACGCTTTTCTCGCTCCATTTCTTTTTTTTTGTAACCTTATCTCTCTCTCTCTCTCTCTCTCTCTCTCTCTCTCTCTCTCTCTCTCTAACTGTTTACGTTTAGAAAAGATAACGCGGTTTCTACGCCTATAATTTTCTCTATCTATCTGCTCCAGTTATCTAATCTGTATCTAATGTCAATATCTGTCTACTCAGTATCTCTATATCTATCTCCATTTCTCGTATCCATTTTTCTAACAATATTTTAATATTCTATTATTAATACTCACTACTTCATAGTATCTCTCAATGAGAACCTATAACGTTCCATCACTCCATTCGATCGATCGATCTATCTATCTATCTATCTATCTATCATTACTGCCAATTACAATTTATTTAATGAATATGTTTTCAATAATAATTCTAATGTTCGGTCATCGATACCACTGGACACGTATTTGCGTACCGATTCACAACTACATGCGTGTATTGCATATTTCATTTTTCATTTCACATTCCTCTCTCTCTCTCTCTCTCTCTCTCCCTCTCTCTCTCTATCTCTCTCTATCTCTCTTCGTTTAAGTTTTCTCCGCATCTTTTTTCTTTCTTCTTTTCTTTTTTTCTATTTTTATTTCGGCCCATCGGATTTCTCTCGAAGGTAGGCGCGAATAAGAAAAAGGGAGACAAATTTTTTTGTATTCTTCTTCTTCTTCTTCTTATTTTTTTTTTCTTTTTTATTTTTAGCTAAGTAAGACATTCAAACTCTCATTCTCACTTTTTACGGCCTACCAAGGAATATAAATCGTTTTATTATAGGGCATATAAAAGAGAAGCGTACGCTGTAACCGGGAGGAGAGATAAGATAATGTCATTTGTACGCACTGACATGCATCTCCGTCGTGAGTCAACGAACCCGTCGTTAATTTACTATTTAATTCGAAATCATCATTGTGTCGGTCTTGCGAAATGAGAGCAAAATTTCGCTGGATCCGACGTCTAACGAAAACAAATCGATTTACGATGATTGAATGTGTCGTTGCAACTGCGAGATGCGTAACGTGTGCGTAAATGATAAATATATATATATATATATATATATATATATATATATATATATATATATATATAATCGAAAGATCTGATCACACTATGTCGACGTTATTATCGTCGATCGAGGGATGGATGGGTGGGAGAGGTTGGGAGAGGGTGGGAACGATCAGATATTTGTACATAGAAGTTCTCGTTTGGTCGTCCTTCGACGGTTTTTTTTTTTCTTCTACCCCTTTCGTAAAACTTTAAAAAGCAAAGCGAGTAGTAGAGGTCGAGAAGTTTTACTTCTTACGAGAGAGAGAGAGAGAGAGAGAGAGAAGGAACTCGAGTCGAGAATTTCTCGCGAGTTCTTCAGGTTCTCTCGAGTTTCTGCAGTCATACAACACAAACATAAACACACACACACACACACACACACACACAGAGATACACACGAACACATACGACACGCACGCGTAAATACACAGACACACACACACACACACACACATTTACAAATAACTGCACTGGGTCTAAGCTGTCCTACGTCGTAGTTGGAGTATCTCATTGCTCGTAATTAATCGGTACGTTTAAATATAGATTAATTTTTAATTCGAAAATGAATCGCATTCCACCCTCTACCCACCTCGTCCTCCCACCCCGTCCCACTTCTTCTCTCTATCATCACACCATACCATACCATACCATACCATACCATACCATACCATACCAAACCACACCATACCAACCCCTCCTTCTCTCATCCGTTTCCTACTGTAGTCGCTTAACTATAACTCGTAGCACGTTGAATGAACTTTTAAAGGGAATCTCTCAGCTCTGTCGGTGCACTCCGCGAGAGATAAGCAAGGA
>OU426851.1:28656390-28661390 GCA_911387685.1 Dolichovespula media | reverse complement strand
AAGTCTCCATAGCAAGTTGGCATTGATTGTAACTACGAGAGAAAGAGAGAGAGAGAGTGAGAGAGAGAGAGAGAGAGAGAGATCCTTTTATCAAGATAATAGCTATCCGAAGGGAGAATAGATGTTTTGTTTGAGGGAAATCGATCTTATATATATATATATATATATATATATATATATATATATATATATATATATATACACGTTTAGTTACCTGAGTATTTTATTTACCTGCTTATAGAGGTGTTATCTTACGTTGTCCACGTGGTACATAGCCTCATCGAAGAAGTATCGAATGTTGCACAGCATAAGGGTAACGTTAAACAGGACCAAATTACATAAAACGTTCTCCTTTCTTGTCCTTCTCACTCGTTCTACATATATATATATATATCTTTCTCTTTTTTTTGTATTTATATTTTTTTGCTCTTTCTCTTCTTCGTTTCGTTCTCTTTAGCTCGTGCGTTCTCGTATATATAATATATAATATATAATATATAATATATATATATATATATATATATACACATTTATTTTTTAATTTTATTCAGGACATACGAGACACTACAGCCATGCGTTTCAAGCTAATTTTCCGACCCATTGAATACTTCGGTCGGTGGGATGGGTCGGGTCGTGGAAATGGGATCGGGGAAGGGAGGGGGTTGGTATAGAGGAAGAATAAATTTTCGAATATTTTTATTTCACCGTGTCGTATTTTGTTAATCCGATATAGTATTTAGTACGATAGAGAAAATAAATAGCGTATAAGATTTATTCAATGTATGAGTATATAACATAAATAAAACGTATAGGGATATATTATTATATTTTTGTTTTATTATCTGCTCGATCATATTATCCATCGTACTTTCATTCGTAACGTTGGATCAAATAGAAATATATTTTTTTTATATACGCGTATCTATATATATATATATATATACACATTTACGCATATAAGACATAATTTCATAGGAGTCTATAGAAATGAATTCGTAAAAAAAAAAAAAACAAAAAGAAAAAATTAACCAGAAAGTTACTATAATGGAACATGCGTTAAAATCGCATCTACATATATCTACGGCTTCGTTCCAATTCTTTTATCATCTTCGTATATTTCGATTCGAGAATGGTTTGAACGTTTTCATTGGTTGAGGGGGAGCGAGGTGAAATAATCGTATAAGGTAGGAAGAAGCTCTCAAAGCCCATAGATGGTTCGTAACCTAGCAAGCAACAGTAGCAGCTTTAGATCCGTTCTCTCCTCTCCTCTCTCCTCTCTGCTCTCTGATCTCTGCTCTCTGTTCTGCTACGATCTGATCTGATCTGATCTGGTCTGGTTTGGTCTCGTCTGGATAAGCAAAAACTAGGATAGGCTTTAGATGGTTCACCACCAGCGGTGCTCTCCGAGATACCGCTCGAAATGAAATGAAACGAGAATGGAAGAGACAGTGAGAGCTTAACCAACGAGTATTCGAATCCGATGAAACGGTTCCCATTATTTTTCTCTTCTTCTTCTTCTTCCTCCTCCTCTTCTTTTTTTTTCTTCTTTTTTTTCTGTTTTGTTTTGTTTTGTTTTGTTTTGTTTCACGTCTTCACTCGCTTCACAACATCAATTTAGTCTATATCGACTTCGAATGATTTCTTAGGGTTTTCCCTTTTTATTATCTTCTTGGTTTTTTTCTTTTTCTTTTTTTCTATTAATTCCTCTATTCTCTTCACTTTTGATCGTTTGTATTTTTATAATTTATTTATTTATTTATTTATTTATTTATTTACCTTTGTAATTGTACCTATCGATAAAATTTTTCTTCCTATCCTTTTAATAAATATTATCTCGCAAAATTAAAATGAAATGAATAAAAAAAAAAAAAAGAAATTAAAAAAAGGACTTGTCAAAAACATATATATATATATATATATATATATTTTTTTAATTATGTTTCCCTTCGTTATCTTGTATTCGGCAAATTTTTAAAGATCTTCTTCCTCGTTCTATGATTTCGTAAGAGCTTTGATTCCAGCGGATGCTGCATATAGAAAAGATGAGCGCAAGAAATCCAAGGTTGCTAGAGACTTTAATGATCCAGTTTCTTCAACGCGTGTGTGTGTGCATCTATGTGTGTGTGTGTATGTGCGTGTGTGTGTTATACGTGTATGCGTGTATGCCCCCGTCTGTCTTTAATTCAACATTATGCATTCGTTCATCCGGCTGTGCAACGTCAAAGATCGCACTCTCTCTTAATGTGTTCTAAATCTCATCGCTTGGAATTACTTTCTCGCCTGCACGAATATCTCGAAACGATCGTTGGTGTGGTCGTCGTTCGATAGAAGACTATCGATCATTTGCAACGATCGACGATCGACGAGAGAGAAAGAGAGAGAGAAAACTTTCCTTGCTTCGTAAGTTGAATTCGCTGAATTATCATTTTTTTTTTTTGTTTCTCTCTTTTTTTTTTTTTTTTTTTTTATTATTTAAATTCAACGAATAACTTTGAACTTCAATTTTTGCCGACGAAACTATCACGTGCGTCGCTTAACGATTTTCTAACAACTGTTGCATACAAACGTACAATCTATTCGAACGAACAATAACTCCCCAAAGAGAGAGAGAGAGAGAGAGAGAGAAAGGAAAAAATAATCAAAAGATATGCGATTCGTTGTAAGAAATCCAAAAAAAAAAAAAAAAAGAAAGAAAAATAAAATTGCGATCGAAGGATCGTGTATATAGGGTGAGATACGTAAGTCAAATTGCACAGCGCCCAAAGCGTCGATATAAACGGGTTCGTTTGAAGGAAAATATGAAAAAAAAAAAAAATAAATAAATAAATAAATAAATAAAAAGGATAAGGTGGAAAAGAGGAGAGGAGGGAGGAAATTTCTCAAAAGGTGAATAACGACGAACCAATCGAAAGTGGTGTACGTTATAAGCATGTAATTAAACGTATTACAAATATCGTGAGTTATCCATTGGTAATCCGATGCTACTGTTATTGGCCGATCCCATAAAAGGGAATATTAAAAAAGCAACCCTTTCATTTTCTCTCTCTTTCTCTCTATCTCTCTCTATCTCTATCTCTATCTACTGAATTCGTTGCAGATACGGATAATTAAAATCGAATCCCAATAAGCGTAATTTAATGTAATTGCACCGTCGAGTGGAGATCATGATGAAACGAATGCGGGAGAGATTTAATAGAATTATTCACGGGCCACTTAGGCTTCTTACACAGTCTCAGTCGGAGAGCGAGCCAAGGTCGTACTTTGCTTGGGCTTAATGATCTAATTTCTTTGCTCGAAATATGATTCACCATTATGCATTCACTACCTCTCTTTCTCTCACTATACTTCTTTCAAAAGCGATTCCAACCGTTCGTTTATATAATCCTCTCTTTTTCTTCCTTCGATCTCTCTCTCTCTCTCTCTCTCTCTTTCTCTTTCTATCTCTATCTCTGTCTGTTTCTCATTCTTGCTCCCTGAGATCGCGTAAATACTACTTGGAAAGATTCACCGAGCACGTATCCATGTACGTACACGTGTGTAGAAATATATATATATATATATATATATATATATATATATATATATGTATGCATCTATGTATCTATGTATGTATATATGTATGTATGTACGAAAGTATGTTCATACAGGGAGCTCATTCGGGTTCTTTTGCTACTCTCGAACAAAGAGGAACGTGTTCGCAATAGGTTCTCGTTCTTGTTATCGTTATCGATACGTAAAAATCGTACGACTCCGTTATGGTTGCTGACTAATTCGAGAAAACTCTTTCTCTCTCTCTCTCTCTCTCTCTCTCTCTCTTTTTTCTTTTTTTTTTTTTTTTCTTCATTTTAGATTCTAACAAACGTTGATTTTTACTTTGCCTTTCCATAAGATTGATTTATGTAGGTATGTTAAATTGCGCCGGAGTCTGACTCAACTCTATGCGGACGTAATTTTTTCTTTTTCTCCTCTCTCTCTCTCTCTCTCTCTCTCTCTCTCTCTCTCTCTCTCTCTCACAGATCGCCCCGATCTATCCACTTGTCCGTTTTCGTATCCTGCATGCGCGTGATTTCATCAGATAATTAATAAAACTAACTTCCTCGTTTATTGAAAGATCAGATCTTTGTTTTATCGCTGTATATTCCTTTCTATCCTTTTATCTTCTGTCGATGGAAAAATATTTTCCTCGATGGAAGGTGAGATAATATGAAAGGAAAAAAACCCCAAAAAAAAAAAAAAAAAAGAAAATAACGCAAAAAATGAAGAACAAGAAGAAAAATGTCGAGTGGGCGTAGATTAGAGTATTCTTATTTTTCTTTCTTTCTTTTTCTTTGTTTTTTTCTTTTTTTATTTTTTTCTTTTATCCAAAAGATTAGATCACTATTTGTCGTCACCTTAGATCGGGGTTGAATCGAAGATTTAAATGTAATTTCAACGGTTCGCGTATCGACGTATTTACGCTCTTATTACTACTACTACAATTGATCGTACAAATTTTTCCATCCTTATCAATCTTATTCAAAGTGTTAGATCGATCGTTCGATAAAACAGATCTTACGTGTGTCGTAGGGAAAGATTCGATAGTGGATAACGTCGACAATTGGAATCTGTTTTTACAAATTACAGTTAAAAAATCTATCTTCCTTTTATTTAAATTAAAGAGAGACAGATAAATAGACAGACAGATAGATAGATAAAGAGAGAGAGAGAGAGAGAGAGAGAGAACGCAAATTTCAAAACGGGTTATCCCGACGGTAGCCACCGAATCTGATGATGGGTAGTATGGTGATGGTTTTTGGGTTGGGAGGCACAAAAAAAAGGCTATCCGTTAACCGATGGGGTGGGTCCGCAAGTTCTCTCTTTCGTGAGTGTCACTGGACCACGGTTAACGTTTTTACTCGCCCTGCCCCCACCCCACCCTGTCCCCGCCCTGCCCTCCCCCTCCCCCACCCCCTCCCCCTCCCCAAGTGTCTTCATTTTGTCAGGAGTGTCCTCGTTACCCG
>OU426851.1:28648890-28651390 GCA_911387685.1 Dolichovespula media | reverse complement strand
CTTGTAACATCGGGACCACGTTGGAAAAAATTCATTCAATCTATTTCGATGCATCTGCAGTTTCTCGCATCGGTATGTATGTGTGTATGTATGTATTGATTTATGTATGTATGCATGCGTGTACGTATGCATGTATGTACTCCGAGAAGAACGCTCCGTTTCTATCGACGTAATACTTCCGTTTCGTTTCCTTCCGACGTTGGATTAACGAAAAAAAAAGGAAAAAAAAAATAAAAAACAAAAAAAAGAAAAAAAGGATGGAAAGAGAAAAAGAAAGGAATAATATCACGGTTACGTATACAAATAATTTTCTAATTCGCTCGATGCGACATTATTTTCGTGATGAAAGTAAACGTAAAGGAAACAAGAAAAAGGAAAACGTTCGTAATGTTTCGAGAACAAATTATTTTGAAAGTTTTAAAAGCGTTACGAAGCGTTTATCTCGTACAACGTTCCTTTAGGAAATGTTCCGAACGTTTGAGAATATTTCGCAGCGAAGGAGAGGAAAAAAAAAAAAAAAAAGAAAAAAGCAAAGAAAATAATAGAAAAATAGAAAGAACAAAAAAAAAACAAAAAAATATTTGGAATGCCTGAAATTTTCTGAAGGATTATTTTCCGAACGTTTCTGAAGTGTTTTTAGAAGGGGGGAGGGGGAGGGGGGGGAGAAACAAATGTGCCTCTATGAGGATCGACAAAATGTCTTTGAAATGTGATGTATTAAAAAAATAAAGAAAAAAAAATAAAAAATAAAAAGACGTAATTTTGCTTTAGTTCAAAAAAGTTTAGAAAAGTTTACAAAGGATAGAGAGATAGATGGATAGATTAGAGAGAGAGAGAGAGAGAGAGAGAGAGTGTGTGTGTGTGTGAGAGTGTGAGAAGTGTGAGTGTGTGTGTGTGTGTGAGAGAGAGAGAGAAGGTCGATAAGGGAAATTGCAGAAAAGTAGAATCAGGTGAATCAAGGTAGACCGGGTTGTGTCGGCTTTGTGCAACACCACGCGGAACGCGCTGCATCATCCATTCGGATGGAGGATACGGGCAACGAGGAGAAAAACTAGGAGGCGCAGATGCGTAGATAGATTTTTATCGTTCTGCCGGTGCAAAGCCGACTGGGTGCGATGCACCAGGAGAACTGCATGTGGCTCTTGTTTGCACGGTAGGCGCATACTAACCGTCCTCCTTCCACTCTCTCCTCTCTCTATCTCTTTCTCTATGTATATATATATATATATATATTTATCTCTATCTCTCTCTCTCTCTCTCTTTCTCTATCTATCTCTTTCCATGTCTCTCCTATTTACCAAGTTTATGTGTCTCACGCAAACGTATCGTCTCGAAAAACGAATGGAAGCCAATGGGTCGCGCTAATTAACGAATTAACCACGTAATCGCTTTTAAACCTTTCAATATATATATTTAAAGTTTAACGAATAGACGTTATTTGTTCTATCAGACGTTATTAATAATCCCGCTTATTCTACCCCCCCCCCCTTTTTTTTTTTGTTTTCTATCTATAATTTATTACATTCGTTTATCAACGATAATTAATTCACTCCGATCGATATCGATTCTTTTATTGTGCATCCTCCGTGATAAGTATTTCTCTTTTCTTCATTTTTTCTTCTTCCTCTTCCTCTTCTTTTTTTTTTCCTTTTTTTTTTTTTTTGTCAAATAAATCGATCCGATGAATACGCGACTTCTTTTTTTCGTAAGATTCGTTCATTGCGACGATAACGGCGGTCTTTTGAGGAATTAAAAAAAAGAAAAAAAAAAAAAAAAAAAAAAGAAAAAAGGGTGGGAACGTTGCTTTCTCCGAGAGAAAAAGAAAGGGAAATATAAATGTAAGATTTTTGGAATTGTCGCGAACGTTATTAGAGAAGAAAGGAAAAGAAAAAAAAAGAAAGAGAAAAAATGTATTCGACGATCGAGCGCACGGTATTATCCCGGTTAAAATGACTTTCCTTTCCCGATAATGTTTCGCGAACGTAGAAATCGACCTCGTAAGAAGAGATTTTTATCGTGACCAAGTGAAATCGTTTGAATATCGGTGTTCGTCCCATTTGAAAATATATCGTTCTGAGAATGTGTCCGGTGTACGCCGATTGACTTCTTCTTCCTTTCTCTCTCTCTCTCTCTCTCTCTCTTTGTCTGTCTGTCTATCTGTCTCTCAGTGTTTCTCTTTCACTCTTAATATCAACCCAGGTATCTATTCGAAACACTGTGATTACGTTGATAAGTAAGAATCAAGGTGGAGTTTCGGTACGCTTTCGCGTTTCCTCGAGGAAACTCACCTCCCTTTCGTCGCACATATTTCTTTTCTTTTCTTTTCTTTTCTTTTTTTTTTTCCTTTTTTTTCTTTCTCTCCTTCTCTCCTTCTTTTTCTCTTGGAATATAGCCCGAGATAAGACCATCTTTTTTCTCTTTTCTATCTCATTCTACGTCGTACCAATGGCAATACTTAAGCATATTCATTAACCACGTCACGTGGGCGTCCCCTTCCATT
>OU426851.1:28626390-28641390 GCA_911387685.1 Dolichovespula media | reverse complement strand
CTTTTCTTTTCTCTCTCATTTTCTCTCTCTCTCTCTCTCTCTCTCTCTCTCTCTCTCTCTCAAGCACACTTCTCAATATCAACGTTTTCGTATTAATATCTGTGTTAGCGCGATCGAAATCATTTTTTTTTTCTTTTTTCTAAGTACAAATACACACGTGCATAAAGATTTCCCTGACACGCAAATCGTTATCTACGTGTTTCCGAGAGAATTGAATGGATAATTTTTCTATCTCTCTCTCTCTCTCTCTCTCTCTCTCTCTCTCTCTCTCTCTCTTTCTCTTAGGAAAGCAAACAAATTAACACGCTATTACGGTTTCTTATCCGATATCCTTCTTGGCCGTTATAATTCTCACCGGGCCACATTAAGTTTTGTAAACTCGAACGGACGCATTTAGCGCGAGAGAGGCCGAGTAGCGAAGGATATGCGTGTTAGGAGACTAGAGAGTCGCTCACATCTGTTATCTACCCGGTTATTTACTCTAATGGTTTTGCCTATCAAGGGTTCTTATTTCCTCGTACACGGGCTTGATTACACGCGTGTTATGGCCGAGCGTAAGTTTAATGATACCTTCCCCGTGTAATCGGTAAGTTCTACCACCAGTCGCGTATGACAAATAATGTTTGCTACTCGATTGCTCCTTGAAAATTCTTTTGTTTAAATATAAAAAATATATATATACTATCAAATGTCGAAGAAATTGTTTGATCCAAAGTTTAGAATAATACGAGCAATATAACTATATATATATATATATATTTATTTATTTATTTATTTATATTTAGTTATTTCAATATAATAATATTTTTTTTAAGATCGTCGTTGTTATCTTTTTACTTATTTTTTTTTTTTTTGTTTTTTGAACAGATCCATACATCTCGTTCACGCCACGTTATCGTAGATTATATAAGGACGAGTTGAATGTACATGTATGTGTAATTGGTATTTGGATGATTTAGAATTGCGATAAAAATTAAAAAATATAAAAAAGAAAAAATCGAACGTAAAATATGTTACAAAACGCGTTCGATATGATTCGGCAATTATAACTTTGGCTCACATTCATATACGAAATTACAATTTTAAATCGCTACTGGAACGAGATAGTTGAGAAGGTACGTACATAAAAGTACAAAGAAATCATTCATTAAATGGTTTGATCGTACGAAGAAACGAATATATACGTGTTCTGTTACGTGTAGTTTTAATGAAGGGTCTATATATATATATATATATATATATATATATATATATATATATATGTGCGTGCGTGCGTGCGTGCGTGTGTATGTGTATGTGTATGTGTATGTGTATCAAAGAAATGGATCATCTCATTCGCAAGTCGAAAGATAAGAAAATGTTTTTATGCAAAATGGCTTGACGATTAGCAATGCGAGCTTCTTCTTCTTCTTCTTCTTCTTCTTCCTCCTCCTCCACCTCCTCCTCCTTCTCTTCGCAAACAGCCTGTCTCAAACTCGTTCGACATGCAAATCCTGTTTGAACTGCACCGCAGGGATCGAGGGTACAAACGGTCTCCAATTTGTCCCTCTACCGTGTTCGTTACCGTCCTATGATTTTACTCCTTAATGATCCGTAAATAACGATATTAATTATTTCTCGGCTAAGGTGTTGCTACTTCCTTTTTAATGTCACCCATCGATGGACATCGTTATGGTGCGCGCGCGCGCGTGTATGTGTGTTTTTTTACTCTTTTTTTTTTTTTTTTTTTTTTTTTTTTTTTTTTTTTTTTTAACTTACCCGTCTAAGTAATTATATTTGTCGAAGAGATACTTCACTTATTATTCCTGTTTCTTTCTTTTTTTTTTTTTTTCCTTTTAACTTGCAAAGTATACAATTCGATAAAAATCGTATAATATATG
The DNA here is from genome assembly GCA_911387685.1 of Dolichovespula media. Classification (NCBI taxonomy): domain Eukaryota; kingdom Metazoa; phylum Arthropoda; class Insecta; order Hymenoptera; family Vespidae; genus Dolichovespula; species Dolichovespula media. The sequence goes on along the minus strand of OU426851.1, from coordinate 28,639,510 downwards.
TATATAATAATAATAATAATAATAATAATAATATATATATATATATGGATTTATACATAGTATGCTTGTTCCTTATGGCTCGATTTTTTGTCTCTCTCTCTCTCTCTCTCTCTCTCTCTCTCTTTTTTTATAACGAAATTCCGTCGGTCCTCCGGTCCAGGCATTCTTTCCGAGTAAGAAAGGAGGATAGAGACAGAACGACGTAGAGAAACGAAGAAGTGAGAAGAAGAGAAAAGAAAAGAAAAGAAAAGAGAAGAGAAGAGAAGTGAAGAGAAGAGAAGAGAAGTGAAGTGAAGTGAAGAGAAGAGAAGAGAAGAGAAGAGAAGAGAGAAGGGACCCGTTTCGCATTCTGCGGCGAGCTAGTCAGCGGCTAACTATAAGAGGAGCTAACTATAACCCAAAGTCCCCACACCATAGCCGCTATTTCCAGCTTGGCCGTACGTTTGTCGCCTTGCCAAACCCCGAAGGAACGAAAGAGGGCTGCTGAGAGAGAGCGAGAGAGAGAGAGAGAGAGAGAGAGAGAGAGAGAGAGAGAGAGAGAAAAGAGAGGAGAGAGGGGAAAGAGGAGGATCCTTCGTGTAGTGTGTATCCAACACCTCGCTCAGATTTCTTTTCGCGAGGGTCGTCACACTTTCGTAAAATGCCGATAGACGAGAGAGGTTAGTCCGTAAGAAAGAGAGAAACCCTTAAAGGAGTGCTGAATTTGCTCGGAGTGTTCGATAGGGATTACGTGGGATAGGGTGTTAGGTGGGGGTGGGGGTGGAGGGTGGTGTAGAAAAAGAACGAGCCGATTGTGCCGATTCTCAATGACGCGTCTCTCTCTCTCTCTCTTTAAGACGATTTCGCGGAACCTTGAGTTACTCCTCTCGCATCGAACATTCTTGGATTTGAATTTTATACATGTAAACTCAGACAAGATCGTTATATATATATATATATATATATATATATATATATATATATATATATACACACGACGTATCGATTAATAAGTTACGCGATTTTTAACAGTGAATATCAATCGATCGATAAAACAGAAAAGATAAGAAACGAAAAGGATGAAAGGAGAAATGGAAATATTAGGGAACCGATATGGGGGGGGGGGGGGGGGAGGAGGTGGTGGATCACGCGATCGGGCCAATCGGGCTTTATTACGTACTAATATTTATTACGTTCGATAATTAACGCTTCATATCGTATTCGTTGTTTAAAATGATACGACGATTCGTAATGGCGTAATATATGCTTTCTTTCCCCCAATCCCCCTCCCCCAACCCCTCTCCCACTCCCCCCTACCCCAAACCCGCGTTTAATCGAAACGAGATTGGATTTCAGAAAAGAAGGGGAAATTGAAGTTTCGTTTCTGTTTGTGGAAGCCACGCGAGAAATAGAAAACAATTTACTATAATTAGACATTACAGTTTGTGGTTCTTAGAGTAGCGAGTGATGGTGGTGATGGTGGTGGTGGAGAAAGAGGAGGAGAAGGAGGAGGAGATGGCGGTGGTGTTTGGTGACGGAGGGTAGGGAAGAGGGGGTGAGGACAGCCGTCTGGTATGTAAGGCAGATCATCGGAGGCACGCGCGCGCGCGCGCGCGCGCGAGTTTTGCTCCAAAGGCAGGCTTCCTTCCGTTTGGAAGGCCAACCGAGTTTGTGATCTTCCTTTCGCCCTTGCCCGTGAATTTCAACGCTCAACGAAAATTGCGAATCCGTCAGCCTGACGAATCACACCGTAAACGATATTTTTCTTTTCGTTCGTTTCTTTTTCCTTTTCTTTTCTTTTTTTTTTTTTTTTTTTGTTTTCTATTTTAAGTTGAACCAAGAATAATACCGTGCGTACGAATTATTTACGTTCGTCTCGTTCTCGTCGGGACGCACGGAATCATCCGTCCATTAAATTGAAACAATGATTCATTCTATTTTAATATTTATTATTAAAGATTCGAACGTTTCGACATTCCATTTAAAAAATTCTAACTTTTACGTCCATGTATATGTGTATATATATTTATAAATACTATGAGAAATATTTTCTTATCGTACGATAAGTGTCTTCAATTAATATGACAAATATATTTACTTAACGAAATATTCGCGTTCGATGATAACAGGTATAAGAATGAATATTATCCTAACTATAGATGATAAATCGTTCGATAAAAATTAATCGAGCAATGAGTATATTTCTATTTGTAAATATATATATATATATATATATATATATATATATATATATAATATATAATTGAATGAACGAACAAGAGCGATATAGCACGTCCTACGACGATAGGGAACTATGTTGAAGGATGTAATGAAAGAAAGAAAGAAAGGAAAAAAGAAGAAGAAAAAATGAAAAGAAAAGAAAAGAAAAAGAAGCGAATTAAAAGGTGTGATCGATAATGTGTCGTGTTATTGATACTACTCGCCCACCAAACGTCAATAGATTCAAACATAGTGCACGTATGTAGGTGATATCCATATAAAATACTTACAAATACATACATACATACATACATACATATATATAAATACATACATACATACATATATATATATATATATAAATACATACATACATATATATAAATACATACATACATACATATATATAAATTTATATATATATATATATATATATATATATATATATATATATACGCTCACGCTCGCGTTGAACGATTAATTAAAAGGTGGGACACTGGAGCGCAAAAGTTACGTCGTTGAAACGGCAGAATGGATCGAAGAGAGCGTGGGGTCAGTGTACGAAGCTATTTCAACGACGTAGACCAGAGAGGCTACATATAACTACTCTCCATCGGCTAAACTCTATTATTTATTTACGGGGCCGTATGCTTCGTACTATCGCGGACGGGCTTTGACACGGTCGTAATACATTTTCTTGGCTTCTCGAAGTCTTATCCAACACGAACATCCTACGGAACTCCCTCCGTTTCATTTTAAATCTAAGCTCTTTCTCATTTTTCTTTTTCCTCCTCCTCCTCCTCCTCCTCCTCCTCCTCTCTTTTTTTTTTCTCGTTTGCTCATTTTTTTTTATTCGTTTTTTCATCCAACCGGAAAATCGGCTTACAAAACGCGCGCTCGTTTTCATACTGCCGCTGATAGTACATACTCTCTCTCTCTCTCTCTCTCTCTCTTTCTCTCTCTATCTGCGTGTGTGTGTTTGTTTCTTTAATCCAAATTTTAGATCACAAATGTATGCGCGTATATTATCTACGGTGAATTATGTACTTAGGATCGTTAACATGCCACATTGGGTACATTAAATTCGTACGTATTTAATTTGAATTTAATTCAAATTTTCTTCTCTTTTTCTTTTCTTTTCTCATCTTCTTTCCTTTCTTCTTTTCTTTTTTCTTTAATTCGACCGAAAATTCAACGTGAAAGGATAGAAACCACTCGCTCTTAATTTTCTCTCCTTATATAGTTCCTTCCGTAGGCGTAATTTTGATATTTTGTTTTCTCCTCGTTTCCTTTTTCCTTTTATTTATTTTTTTTTTCCTTGTAGAGGAGGGGAAAAAAAAGAAGAAGAGAAACGATGACTCCTTTTAAATTAAATTAACCATCGCGCAAGTTCGATAGCCATAACGAATTTCCTTTAAGAGACCAAACGCAAATATTGTGCGAAGTTTATTAGTCGTTATCTTGGGCGCGCGCGCGCGCGCACGCACTATATAGAGAAGTCGTCGTTGAGTTCAGGAAACTCACAAGGTTGATGTCGTGTGTATCTTTAAAGGGAAAAAAAAAACAAAAAAAAAAAAAAAACAAAAAGAATAAAATAAAACAAAAAGAGAGATAGAGAGAATGAACGTTTCAAATGGACGTTAAAGTTAAGATTTAAATTATGTTACGAAATTCGATTGATTGATAATTGAAACAGAAAGAAAAAGGAAGAAACAATTAAAAAAAGAAAAAGAAGAAGAAAGGGAAAGAAATGAGACGCGTAAATTCGATCAACCTTTCGAATCAATTAAATGTCCATTCCTTAAATTTCGACGAGACGATTAACGATTCTGTTCCCTAAAAAAAAAAAAAAAAGAGAAAAAAAAAAAGAAAAAAAAAACGATACAGATTTTTTCTCTCTCTGTTTGTTTGCTCTCCTCTACTCTTTGTTCCTTTCCTTTGAATAAAATCCTACGAAAAAAGGGAAATCTCGGATATAAGGTCGATGCAACGAATGAAAGAAAAGGATGTTGCTATTCGATGCACCGGATGCACGCGATCTCTTTGGAAAGATCCACAAGTTTTGCGTGCAGTGAACACTTCGAAGAGAAAGAGAATAAGAGAGAGAGAGAGAGAGAGAGAGAGAGAGAGAGACGGACAGACAGAAAGAAAGAAGAGAGAGAGAAAGAGAGAATTTGCCCTTTGAAAGGGCAATTGTGAGAGAAAGAGAAGTAGAGACGGCTAATTCGGTCGGTCCTTCGGCTCTAATCGTTCGAAAATCATGGTGCTGTACGATAGAAGACGGACGGGCCTGGCTTTTCTGCGACGTTCGAGGCCAGGCAGGCAGCCTGTTCTTAATTCTAATTATGAGACTGCACCAACACCATAATTCGTTCCTTGGTATCGCCAATTCGAAATTTAACGCGGAGAACGAGATCTATCCTCGAGCACGTGCTTCGATTTTTCTTTCTTTCTTTCTTTCTTTCTTCTTCTTTTTTTCCCCCTTCGTTCTTTTCCTTTTTAATCCTCTTTTCGAATTGTCGGTGTTCTTCGAACAAAGTTTTTATCTCCGACGATATTATCATCTACCTGTTTATATAGGCTTATATAGTATCGTACGCTGAATTGAACGATTAGTATAATAAGATTTATGTCAGCGAATGCATTTGGATATCTATCCAATTGTTTCATTGATGATTGAATTCTTTTACTCTTTTTCTTTTCTTTTTTAATAAATGTTTGTTTGTTCGCGTTTCATTCATAAAAACTCATTCATAGATACTCATTCGTGAAAGAATCATTTATAAAAATTAATTCGTACAAATTCATTCGTAAAGATTCATTCATAGGAACACATACGTGAAGGACACGTTCATAATAATTCATTCATAAAAATTCCATTCGTAAAAATTCATTCGCAATTTCACGCGTACTCTCTCGCTTTCACAATGGAATAACGACGAATGGAACGTACGTAAAACGAGAACGGTTGAATTATACAAAATGCGTTTCGAATTGAAACAAAACAGATGGAGAAACATAAAATTACGAAAAATATTAATAACATACGTATACGGTTAGAAGAAGAGAGGAAACATAATTGAATCATTTATAACATAATATATAGGATTTCGAATAAAATGTTACTTGAACTTATAATTTCATTAAATCCAATTATTTTTGTCATACGATTGATTACAATCAGATATCATCCATCCGGTAGTCTCTGATCGTAACAAATAAGATACGATGATTGAAGATATATATGTATATATATATACATACATACATATCTCACACAAACACACACGCACATAAATACATAGACACCATGAAATACGTAGAGATAACAGACGGAGTACATCAGCGTGCGCATTTCATCGTTGGCAAATGTACTCTCAGGTGTGCGTTGATTGCAGAGCTAAAGGAGTAGATGCGAGAGTCACCCCATACCGTCATAATACTGGCCGTCATCTTGAGTTTAAAGGAAAGGAGGAAGGTGTTAATGAGCTTTTGCGATTAGATGCTAAAGAGAATTGAGAAGGAGATAGAGATAGGGATATAGATGGAGAAAGATAGACAGACAGACAGACAGACAGATAGATAGATAGATAGAGAGAGAGAGAGAGAGAGAGAGAGAGAGGGACAGAAATAGAAGGGAAAAATAAACGAGAGAGTCGTTCGCGGTTCGCCACCAATTATGGCGCCGTTAAGTACGAACCAAGCGAAACTTTATAGTTATTTCCACGTATCTTGCGCCCTTTCTCTTTTAAAACCTTGCCGAGATTCAACGCGCGCAAACCTTTCGGAAGAATTCACTCTTTATTATACTTATTACGCGGAGCTCTCTCTCTCTCTCTCTCTCTCTCTTTCTGTCTCTCTCTCTCTCTCTGTCTCTCTCGCATGGAGGACTCCGAACGACTCCGAACGATGTCGACGCTAAATCGAATATTTTATTAAATGTACGCCCCCTTGTCGGATCGCGTCGAGAGTTCTTGAATTTTCTTCTACATATTCCCTTTCTTTTTTTTTTTTTTTTATTATTATTAATATCATTATTATTATTATTATTATTATTATTATTATTATTATTATTATCTTTTTATTTTTTGATAAAGGGAAAGACGAAAGGATCAAGGAGTATCTCAAAATACGAATGTTTTTCTTCTTCTTCTTCTTCTTCTTTTTTTTTTTTTTTTAATCAATTAACGCGTACACCCATAGAATTACGGAATTACGGATAACCATTGAAATGTCCCGAACTACGTGATTATTTATGTTCTTAACAAAAAAGAAAAAAAAAATAAAATTAAAATAAAATGAATCGCATTGTTATTATGTTTATCTGTACTTTCATCGATCGAATGATCAATCGTTGCTACATACGGTGTATCTTCTTTTTGAAATTGTTGACGATATTCTTTTCGTTTGATGATATTCTATCAATGTTCTCTCAACTATCTGATTAAAATTCAACGATTTGATATGAATTTAATGAAACACATGTCATTTTATAATAAATAAATATATATAAATATGTATATATAGAATATTCATAATATGATTAATTATCACTAATTAATTTCCTCCCCGTCAATGTTACCAATTAATAATATGGATTGAAATAAATACTGATGTTGCTCGTTAATCATCATCCGGTTGCTCGTTAAGAAATTCCTCCCCGCTCGATGCGCATACACACACACACACACACACACACACACACACACAGAGACACAAATACACAATGGATTTTTATACATAAATCTTACTGACAATATCAAATCTGATAATTACAAATGTACCATTAATTAAATCTCGATATTCGTTACGGTTGATTTTATAATTACGACATTACGAGGACATTAAATAACTTTATAACGCGATGCGGCATACGATGTGCTTGCCGCGAATCTAAAGAAGAATTCGATAATGATTAGAGATATCAAGAAGGGAACCAAACAAAACAGAACCAAACAAAACAAAAAAAAAGTAAATAAATAAACAAACCAAAAAGAAGAGGACAAGAAAAGAAGAGGAGCCCCGAAAATGATGAGAAAAAAGGAAGGACCGAAAATGACGATCAAAATTTAAAAATAAAGATAAGGACGAGTATGAAATGAAGAAGGAGGAGGAGGAAGAAGAAGAAGAAGAAGAAGAAGAAGAAGAAGATAAAGAAAAAAAGGAAGAAATATAGCGAGTAAAAAGGAACGATATACAAATGGTTCGGGTTTCGCTTTCGCGTAATAAAATCGTGCATCACTCTCCGTTTTATTTTCCCTTACCCTTTCGACTCTCTTCTGAATCAGCAGGTAGGCAGTCAGCAGAAACAGCGTATGTGTATGTATATATATATATATATATATATATATATATATATATATATATATACATACATACATACATACACACAAGGTGTATCGAGACAGCACCGCGCCTCAGCAAGGAGTGAAAGTACTCGGAATTCTTGCGGCCAGTTTGACTTCGGTGTTCTCTCTCTCTCTCTCTCTCTCTCTGTCTCTCTATCTCTCTCTCTCTCTCTCTTTCTCTCTCTCTCTTTTACTCTCTTGAAAGAGAACCTTACGCAACACGGAGCGTATGGTAACAGGTGTATTACTCGCATTAATAACGTGTGTGTCCTAGAGATCACGCAGGTTCGTTCGATACTAAAAACCATATCGACAATCTGTTTATATGTTAGTGATAGTGTGCGTCTCTCTGTCTCTCTCTCTCTCTCTCTCTCTCTCTCTCTCTCTCTCTGTGTATATGTGTGTGTGCGAGAGAGAGAAAGAGAGAGAGAGAGTTTCTCTCGTATCGATTTTATGATTCGAAGTCGAAGGTCTTCGTAATATCGAGAGCAAGTACCTCGGTGAAGGAGGCTGCCATTTTTGTATGTATATGTGTGTGCATGTTTATGTACAATGTATAAATATATGTACACATACATATGTACGTACGTTTACTCTCGATGACGTTCCCGAGCGTGAAAATCACGTATAAAGCGTTCTAATGACTTTTACTTCGATACACTTTTAATCGTTTCATGCGCTATTGTTTTCTATTCTTTTTCATTTTTCTGCTTTTTTTTTTTTTTCTTTTTTCTCTCTCTCTCTCTTTTTTTTTTTTTTTTATCTGTTTCGTTAATCATACGTAATCGGAGAAAGTATCGTTGAAATCGATCGTAAATATTGAGAATCGCTTTAGGATTATTTTGATTGGTTGTTAATAATTTTTCTTTCTTTTTTTTTGTTTTTTTTTTTCTTTTAGTCGTCGCACAATCTTTAATCGTCATCGTCTCGAAATGTATTTATCAATTTACTCGTAGCAAATGTAATCGATTGCGTTTCGAATCGTTTCAATATTCATGGTGTCGATGTCGATGCACTTGTACAATAATCATCGTATCTTACATTAATAATAAAAATAAATGAATGAAATTATAAATTATTACAAGTAAAATAAATACATGAAATTAAATGGAAGTTTAATGACTATGGGGGTATTGCAGAACGGTAATTTTCGAGAGAGGTAAGAAAAGTTCATCGTCCATGGTTGTCACAATTATACAATAAAAACGATAAATCTGTATAAGTAATCATCGATTGTGTAAAATGATACGGTGAAAGGAATGTAAGAAACGATTCATCGCTGAAACTAACATATAAAACTCTTCTAAGAAGCAAACGTTGGATTATTATTGGTCCATTATACATCCACACATAATGACACGTATATATATATATATATATATATATATATATATATATATATATATATATATATACACATATATATATATATGTATATGTATATATATATATATATATATATATATATATATATATGATTTGCCCTCGTAACGCATTCTATGATACGTTCTATCTCTCTCTCTCTCTCTCTCTCTCTCCTTCTTTTTCTATTTTTTTCTACACCGTCTAACGTGCTATCAACTTGGCGTATAACTTACAATTAGCGCGATTAACATCGTTAATCGGCGTGGCCGATGTAAATTACGACCGTCTTTCATTGCGCACCGTTAATTTCCAATAATGTATTATCTACATAGATTTCTACGTATTGAATACCTATACGTAAACACATACCTTATATATATATATATATACATAATACGTACATAAGTATCTCCGTGTGTGTGTGTGTGTGTGTGTGTGTGTGTGGATAATTCTATCGGACGAAATAAAAGGAAAGTTTTAAACGGTGGACCATTTACGATGGACGATTAGGAAAGGTTGAGGCGTAACGAGTGATGCGCTTAGATTTATCTCGTCGACGAGATAACAGTGAAATTTTTGTTCTTTTCTTTTACTTTATTTTATTTCAATTCTTTAATTCGTTAATTTTCTTTCTTTCGTTTTTCTCTCTCTCTCTCTCTCTCTCTCTCTCTCTCTCTATTGAAATAATTACCATCGTAAAGGTTCCGAGAAGAGTACGACGATGAAAGCTTAAACGTTAAATGGATGGATTTAGGGTTAGATTATACGATTTGTATAAAAAAAAAAAAAAAAAAGAAAAGAAAAGAAAAAGTTTTAATCCTCGAATATTACTGAACACAGATTTAACAAATTTTTTTTCTTTACTCCGGCGATCGTCTTAGCGATTAGACGACGTTTCTTATTTACTTCTCAATCAATTTTTTAACGACGATGTTACGAATGTTAACGATATAATATCATTTTATTTATCACTATCCAAAAATTTACATATTTATATATATATATATATATATATATATATATTTATTTAGTAATTATTATATAGATATTAACGTCGTTATTAAATTTATATATTATATTCGTTAATATTAAATAATCTAAAATATTATATCGATTATAACTGTAGTATAATTTATGTTTTGATTTATAAAGAGAGATAGGGAGAGAGAGAGAGAGAGAGAGAGAGAGAGAGAGAGAACGGAGATACAAAAAATAAATCGGAAAGAATTAAAAACGTGGTGGGAGGGAGAGGTGGGGGAGAAGGGGTGGGGGGTGGGGGTGTGGCGCAGAGATTCGTTCGCGTTAGATATTTTGACGAGCGACTTAACGTGGAAATAAATTTGTCGAAGGTTTAATCGCGGAAGATTCTCTCGGAATTAACGCCAAGATAGAAAGAGATTAGATTTTGTCGAACCTCTCGGTGTTCCCACCGTGTCCCCCCTCCCCTCCCCCTTCTCCTCCTCTCCTCCTCCTCCTCCTCCTCCTCCTCCTCCTCCTCCCTCGCCTCATATTCCCTCGGTAATATAGAGATATACATGCAAACAAGCATATAATATTCCTCGGTCGTCCGTTGTAGAATCCATCTACAAATCCTTTCTCCTTCCTCGTTAAGTCCCTGTTTAAGAGATCGTCTTAGACACACGGTCACGATATTATTTTTACCGTTCTCCAAGCTAACACGGCCCGGAATGATCGTTTCTAAACCATCGAAAATTGTGTAAAAGAAAGATAGATAAAAAGGAAGGAGAGAAACGGTCGGACGGAGAGAGAGAGAGAGAGAGAGAGAGAGAGAGAGAGAGAGAGAGAGAGAGAGAGAGAGAGAGAGAGAGAGATAAAGATAAAGAGAGTCACAGTGATCTTCCTATTCAATAAGCTCATTGATTTATCGTCAAAAAATAGACTACTTCTTTTAGAAAAGCTTTTCACATTCGTAGAACCTTCCAAGTGATATTAAGAAAAGAAAAAAAAAGAAAGAAAAAAGAAAGAAATGGAGGAGAAAAAGCTCATAGAGGATAGAAAAACAAGAATTAAGATTCTTTTATTGTCTATAAATTTGGTGCCGTGTCACACGACTTTCGATATAAAGATCTCTCTCTCTCTCTCTCTCTCTCTCTCTCTCTCTCTCTCTCTCTATCGAATAAATTTCAATACAGCCGTGGTGGATTCTGTGATCTTGTAATAAAAAAATAAAAGAATAATAAAAATAAGAAAATAAACGAAAGAAAAAGAATAAGAGGAGGAGGAGGAGGAGGAGGAGGAGGAAGAAGAAGAGGAGAAAGAAGAAAAATAAATGGGACGAAGAAATTCGCGTGAAAGTAGAGATATTTATCGATTAGAAATTTAATAGGCCTTTGAAGATTTTTTTTTTTTTTTTTTTTTTTTTTTTTTTTTTTTTTTAAGAAGGAACGAATAAGAGTATTACGTATTTATTTATTGTTTCATCCGTACAGACTTCGAATAATCTTTTGCCACCTCTCTCATCCCCCCCGCCGACCGACCGACCCCTCATTGATTATCGTTACAGGCTCGTTGTAAGGATCGTTACGACACGCGTATCTATTTCTAGCCAACTAAATGACGTTATCTATGAACAAAATGTACATTATTAAGTATACGCGCGTACGTTACAAAACAAATAATAATGCATACGATCTCAGGGATAAAAAGAGGCATAACGTGCGTGGCTCGGGGATATTTTTTTCTTGTTAATAATAATAACAATAACAATAATAATAAGAATAATGATTTTTCCTTCTCTCTTCTCTTTTTTTCTTTTTCTTTTCTTTCTTTTTTTTCTTTTTTTTCTTTTTTTTTTTTTCGTTTCCTCTCCATACGAATACGGGCAAGAACGTGTGTCGCTTAGAGAAACGTGTGCTAGTTAAATGGATTTTTCTTTCCTTCGTCTTTTTCTTTTTTCTTTTTTTCTTTTTTGTCTCTTTTCTTTTTTATTAGAAAGGAAAGTGCCGGGTTTCTCATTTTTGTTAAGTTATGATTGAAACGCCGAGAATCGATGTGCGTGTATGCGTGTTTTATTACGAAGCATATGTCGTGTCGTGTGTTTCTGTGTTTCTGTGTGTGTGTGCGTGTCTGCGTGTGTGTGTATGTTGGAACAACATCGTCCCAAATACGAAACGATCTTTAAATTATCCATCTCTCTCTCTAGTATCCTAGAAATTAGCATGTCAATGGCACATCGCTCGCTACCGTGAACGTACGTGCACGTCTGACACGCTCTTAATTACGGTTTCAACTGTAATAAATTCGATGTCTTTCGATGTGTCGGCTATCGGAGACAGGTGAAAGCACGCGTCGCCTGGCTCTATCAAAAAAAAAAAAAAAAAAAAAAAATAAAAAAAGAAAAAAAAACGCACGAACCATACTACTCGGGGAAAAATCGAACGCGCGAGGTTGTAACAAAAAGGTTCGAATATGCATACGTACGTTGAAAATATCATCGTGGGCGCTCTTGTCTTTTCCTTTTGTTTTTCTCTTTCTTTCTACACCTTTCCATGCTTTCTTTTTATTTTCCTTCTTTTCATTCACGCCGATTGAAATTTCATCGGTTTTGACATGCCCTCGGAATTTCTTTTCAGCCCCTCTTCCTCTTCTCTCGTCAGTTTTTTTTTTTTCTTTTTAATTTTTTTTTTTTTTGAAAAAATCGCCCCGATTTTCCAATGCGATCAGCGAAAATATTATTATTTTTTTTTATTAAAAGATTAAATTTTATTAAATTTTTAAATAAAATATTATTATTTTTTTCTTTTTATTTTGTATTATTTTTTTTTTCTATATTTCTCGCGAATTTCTTTCTTTCTTTCTTTCTTTCTTTCTTCGTTCTTGTTTCTTCTTTTTCTTCTTCTTCTTCTTCTTCTTCTTCTTTTTCTTCCATAGAAAATAATTCGCATTTTTAATTCTAGTAATAATCGTTGAAAAGTATCGGAGACCAACACCGTAAAAATATAAATACCTTTTAACATGGACATACGTTGTAATTAAAAGATCTATATACTTCGTTGTTATATGACTTAATTGTTCGAGCAGAAAACGTTCCGATAGTAATAAGAATTCTTCGCGAGTGCAAAAAGAAAGAAAAAACGAAAAAAAGAAACGAAAAAAAAAAAAAAGGAAAATGAAATGTTCGTTCCAATGGAACGGACTCTAACGAGTTCGCAGGTATAAAAATTTCAATCGGTCGGACGGTTTGGGGG
>OU426851.1:28618890-28621390 GCA_911387685.1 Dolichovespula media | reverse complement strand
TTCGAGCCGTTGATTTCGCGCCTGCTACTCGTTCTCGATGTCGCGATCGCGATATATATTTCGAAGGTACCGACGAGAGTACAAGAAGAGAAACTTAAACATATATATATATATATATACATATGTGTGTGTGTGTGTGTGTGTATATATATATATATATATGTATGTATGTATAGGTATATTTCGTTCTGGAAGGGCCGACAGGTGGTTTCCGTGCGAATTAACGAGTCTCGACGATTATCTTTCATACATACTTTTCGAGCCTAACAGCAACGAGCAGGAGACGTCTCTGAGACGTTTAATTGGCGGCTTGCTCCTGAACTCACTCGTGAAAGAGAAAAGAAGAGAGAGAAGGAGAGAGAGAGAGAGAGAGAGAGAGAGAGAGAGAGAGTTTGAATCTGTCGAAATATTTTCGGACAAAAAAGAATATCCGAAACCACCGTCGACATCAACAAAAAAATAAAATGATCGATTGTTCCTCAAGTTATTATTTAAAGAATAACGTTTGCATCATCTTCTTCTCTCTATCTTTCTTTTTTTGTTTCCCATTTGATTTGATTTGACTTGATTTTTTTTGTTTTCTTCTTTTTTTTTTTTTTTGGAATCTTTATAAGAAGTAACTCAACTGATCGTTTTCATCCTCTTACTCTCACGTTCTCTGCCTTTTATTTATTTAATTCCATTTAATTATTTATCTTTTATCCTTTTAATATCGATAAAAAAATTCGTAACAATTGTAACAATTTTGTTTGTTCGTTTATTCATTTCACTTTTCTTTTACACTTTCCTCCAACTCCCTTTCCGTATCTCTCGTTATTATCTTGTATCTTACTGCTTTTCCTTTTTTTCTCCTCTTTCCTCTCCCCTCGTTCGAGAAGTTACTTTTTTCTTATCATTAATTATGCTAATTATCGTAGAGAGTGGTATCTATTAAATTCATTTATGGTCTAATTCGAATTCCCTTTGATATACAGTATCTTACAACTTGTCAGAAAAAGAATATCATTTTTCACGTTATATATATATATATATATATATATATATATATATATATATATATTTCGTAGAAGCATGTAAACGTGAATTGGCATGATACGATGATAAAACGAATAAAAAAATGAAGAAAAATAATCGAAAAATAAATTTTCTCGATCGGATCTTTTCTATTTTTATCTCGATAGAATCGTAATACTATGCAGCTTCCTCGGATATATATATATATATATATATATATATATATACATACATTCATATATACGTATAAAAGGGATCGTTTCGTACTTCCGTGTCGTTTGATACGGGAATGAAAGAAAAAGCGAGAAAGAGATATATACGTATACATAAATATATGTATATATGTGTGTGTGTACGTGTTTGTTTGTACGTTTGTATATATGTATCTATGTATATATATATATATATATATATATATACGCAGAAGAAATTCTTGCTTTCTCAAGCACGGACACATTTATCTGGCCTCTGTGATCGGATGAACGAGTCCGATCGAGACTCCAGTTTCATTTATATTGACTTTTACTGCTCTCTCGGTTTTGTTACTCCCCGCGTTACCGAGAAGAAAGAGGAGGGGAGAGAGAGAGAGAGAGAGAGAGAGAGAGAGAGAGAGGAGGATACACGTACGAGTTTTTGATAAAGTTAACCGGGGATAATTAGCGCGCCAACTATAATCGTAGGTGATCTAGTTTTCCGTTAAGAACTTCTTCCTTGGTTTATCTCATGGGACCGATGGGGTAATCTTGTGGTTTAGCCAGCGAATTCCTTTTACTCATTTACTTCGCATTATTTGCTCCGTATAGATGATAGAATTAGAAGAGATAGAAGAAGTAGAAAATTAATGCTTCGCCGTAGGTAACATTTGAGAGATCAAGAAAATGGAGAAAATTATTTCTCTCCGTTATCTGTCTCTTTTTCCCCCTCCTCTTCCCCCCCCCTTCCTCACACACACACACACACACACACACACACACACACACACACACACACACACACACCATTTGGAAGAAAATTAATTGACACTTCTTTCGTTATTCATTCATTCATTCATTCATTCATTCATTCATTTACTTGTATATATATATATATATATATATATATATATATATTTTTTTTTTTTAATATACAAAGAGCAAGAGAAACGTTATTTTTATTTCAATAGGGTGTTGAAATTGTAGAGGAGATAGGAATACGAGGAACGATGGATATTTAGTATAGAGTGATTACATTCTAAAATGATTAGATTTTGAATTAGTAATATCATTAGAAACGCGTTTAAAAAAATAAGCTTTGTATTTGATACACGATGTTAGATGATAGAATGGGATGTAACGGTGTTACATTATTAATATGTCTGAAATGATACATTGATTTATATGATAAGATGAATAATTAGACGCAGATAACGAAGAAAAGGAGAAAGAGAGAGAGAGAGAGAGAGAGAGAGAGAGAGAGAGAGAGAGAGATAAAAGATCTCAATGCTTTG
>OU426851.1:28608890-28613890 GCA_911387685.1 Dolichovespula media | reverse complement strand
GATGCAACGGTTGCGCAATTTGTGAATTATCATGGCGTAACCGCACGATGGAAGGTGGAACGTTCAAGGTTCGTCGAGTTGTAACTCGTACGTTCGAATTTATATGGTGTGTATGTGTATGCGTGTGTGTATATATATATATATATATACATATACATATATACAATATATATGAATATATATGTACAACTATGAATGATGAATCGAATTTATTACGTACTTAAATTTGTTAAAAGAAAGAAGTTAAAGAAAGTGAATAAATAAATATACGTTAATGTTGGATATAACCAAAAATTAAAAAGAAAAAAAGAAATTGGAAATTTGCATTTATATTAAACGGACCATGATCGGAGTATTCGAATTCCATAGAAAAAATAATATATCTCGATTGATAATAAATAATATTTATGTGGGCGAGCGTACGACAAAGAAGTAAATAAATTGATAAGTAAAATCAAATCGATTGGAATGAAATAAAAAGGATAATAGTCGAGTGGATCGAGTTAAGTACTTAAGTGTATATATATATATATATATATAAATACTCAATAAGATAAGAAGATAAATGATTCTATTGAAGAAATAAAAAAAAAAAAAGAACGATAAAAAAATAAAAATAAAAATAATAAATATCAATCGAGCAAACGATATACATATACACGCGTACGGTACATAAATATATATCGCATACGTGCGCATATGAAGCATATATATACACACACATACATACGCACACACATACACGTGTGTATGTACACTTAGGATATAGGAAAGGTAGAAATGAATTGAATATATGAATAATGGTGAGAGACGAGATAAGACGGAGAAAAGAAGATATAAGTTTTTAGATGTCGTCGTAATACAGAGAGAGAGAGAGAGAGAGAGAGAGAGAGAGAGAGAGAGAGAGAGAGGAACTAACAACCACCTGCACCCAGGCTTCTGTCGCTTCTGACTCTCCTCGAATTTTTCTTTTATTCCTTTCAGTTTTCTTTTCCCTTCGAAAGGGCAACCTTATTAAGGGCTTTAGAAAACCGGCATGGAACGACCTCGAGAAACCACTACCACGGGACCCCGTTAATTAATTCTTTTGGGAGAGATATTCGAAAGGCGCGCACTCCTCGTCCCCTCCCCTCCCAGCCCCGACCGGTCCACAATTAGTCACACGATTATGTCGTCACGATGTCGTCCTCCTGTCGCATCATCAGAAAAGTGTCACACCTCGTTAGACTCGTTCTTTTCGTTCCATAGTTTCTCTTTCTCTCTCTCTCTCTCTCTCTCTCTCTCTCTCTCTCTCTCTTTTTCTAATCGCATGCTATTCTCATCCGTTCTTTTCGTACGTGACTCCTTGCATCCTCACCTCTACCCACCACCCCCTCTCCACCCCTCTTACCTATGCCGACGCACAATCTCATTCGACTATTCATACGCGACTCTTTTGAAGAATATGTTACATCTATCCGCGTATATTTATTTATCTACGTATGCATCATTATGCGCCGACGTAACGTGTGTGTGTGTGTGTGTGTGATGATGATAATGAAATGAAATGATAATTCTGATAAAATGTATATACGAGTAACGTGAAATAAGTAACACTGTGATATACGAATGAACGATAATAACAGTATTAATTAATTAATTAATTAATTAAAGAAATGAATAAATTCAAATTGTATCGAATTAAAAATTGAATTGTTACAACGTATGTATCATTGAGACACGAAAGAAAGAAAGAAAGAAAGAAAGAAAGAAAGAAAGAAAGAAGAGAAGAAAATCATAATCCACGAAGAGTACGATTAATTACGAAAAAGAAAAGATAAGAAAAGAAAAAACAAAATCAAGAAACAAGAAATGTTACTTAAGACGAAGGCCAAACAAAAAAAAAAAAAAAATAAAACAAACAAACAAAATAATGATGTACAACGAAAGAGCTTAAGGTAATAAATGCGAAAGTTTATTCCTTTTTAAGGTTTGTTCGAATGAGATCATCGATCGTTAGAATTAAAGAAGAAGAAGGAAAAAAAAAAAAACAAAACAAATAAAGATAATTTTTTATTCGTACACGCAATCAACAACATTTCTAATCGTAAAACCGTCGAAAAGCGATTTCAATAGAAACATCCAGTTGAAATCGTTCGTACGTACACGTGACTTTCCCCTGTACAGCTTTTACCGTTAAATAAATGGGTCGGTGCGCATCGATAATTGACGTTTAATACTTTCCAATGAAATTCGAAGTAGTTAATTAATCTGAAACGGTTTCCTCGTTAGGGAGTATAATATGACTGGGATTTACATCGGTCGTTGAAAAGATGGGTATCCCCCCTATTGGTGGAAAGAGGAGAGGTGTTGAGATTTTAGAATCCCAGACTCGACGATTTCCTCAGACTCGAGAATTTTCTTCTTCTTGCTCGTATCTTTTTATTTTTATTTTTTTATTTTTTTATTTTTTTTTAATTTTTCTTTTCATTTCTCTTAGATTTTTTTTTTTTCTTATATATTTTTCCTCTCCTTCAAACTACGAGTAACCGATTGATCCGAGTTGAGACCGACCGTCTGAGTTTTAATTAATCAACGAAGGATTAGAAACATCATTGTCGCATTAAAAAGATCGTTATCGTATGTAAAGAAAAACCTCGATTGGGTCTGTTTATATCGAGAGTAAGGTTATTATCGTTTTTATCGGTGATTGATAAGTGGTATAGATTTAATATGATGCGACTGTGGGATTAACAAAAAAAAAGAAAAAAGAAAAAAGAAAAAAAAGAAAGAAAGAAAGGATCGTTATCGCGTATATCCTTCACTATTCTCGATTTGAACAGTGATCGACGATAACGGACTCGTAAAGAGTACAGTTAACAGTCACGGTTCTCTCTCTCTCTCTCTCTCTCTTTTCTTCATTTTCTGTATCTATCTCTTTCTTTCTTTCTTTCTCTCTCTCTCTCTCTCTCTCTCTCTCTCTCTCTCTCTCTCTTTCTCGAGTTTACGGTTACACATACATGTATGTATGTACCCCTATGGTTTTCGAGAGAGAGTAGTGAAAAGTTCGTCGTTTACAAAATCGGTAAATCGTTAATGCACTGCACGTTCGACGAACCGAACTTGCTCGACCGGGACACACCAGAAGCAGCAAACGCGCAGCTGTCCGGTTGAAAAAGAAAAAGAAAAAGAAAAAGAAAAAGAAAAGAAAAGAAAAAACAAAAAAGGAAACAAACAAAAATAAAAGAAAAGGGGAGACGGAAAAGACGAAATCGATTTTTACACTTAAATACCTTGCATTCCTTTTAAGAACTCGAACTGTTTGACTCCGCGAACTGACGATTATTTCGAATAACGATCGTTAATTCTTTTAAGAAAGGGGGGAGAAAAGAAAAAAATTGGAGAAGGGAGAAGGAGTTCTCGTAAAAAGGGGTTGGATCATCATCCTCCTGATGATGATGATGATGATGATGAGATCTGGATCATTTTCTTGGAAACTTTTCCCATACGACGTTGCAACGTTGATCTTTCTTTCTTTTTCTTTTCTTTCTTTTTTATTTCTTTTGTCTCTCTTTTTTTTCCTTTTTATTCGTTTAAGTTCTTAATCTCAAAAATTTTGTTACATCATTATTCGTCACTCATGGAGAAATTTATTTGTATTCTCTAGTATATATTTCCTTTCGATGTAAATCGATGTAAATGGGATAACGTGTAAATAGAAAAAAAAAAATAAATAAATAAATAAAATAAAGAAAAGAAAATACATAATCTCTATGACAATTTGTTTAGGAAAAAGAGCGTAGGAAAATAATTTCTCGAGGTATCATTATAGAACGCTAGAACGTATATCAGATTTTCTTTTCTTTTTCTTTTTCTTTTTCTTTTTCTTTCTTTCTTTCTTTCTTTCTTTCTTTCTTTCGGAAAGAGATTTCAGTTAGCGAATCTAAATACCTTGGAGCATTACGCTCCGATGATTTTCTTCGTTCTACGTCAGAATCGTTAGAATCGTTAGGTTCGACGTTATCGAAACGATAATTTACGTAGGTCAAATATTCTTCGACACTTTCTTTGTCCTTTTAATGCTACTTTTTAAGAAGAAGAAGAAGAAGAAGAAGAAGAAATGATCAGCACTTTGGTTCGGGTAGTCGCTAATCTCGAAATATCGCATCCTTTCACTAATCAACCGTCTGCTTGTTTCTCGACCGGTGTCTCGTTAGGAACAAGAAACTTATACGCTTCAACACATATACATGTGTGTGTGTGTGTGTGTGTGTGTATGCGTGTAGGTGTTTCCTTTCCTCGTAAATACTTGAAAAATTCTTGTCGAAAAAGGTTAAAAAAGAATAAAAGAAGAAAAAAAAAAAGATAAAAAAAGAAAACAAATAAAACGAAAACGAAAGTGATAGTCTCCGTGTAAGAATTCGAAAGCTCCTTCGATTCTAATTTCGGTCGATTATTTGCGTTACAAAACTGAACGTATGTAAGTTGTACAGTAGTACTTTTTCGATCGTTATCGTCGTCTTTTCATGCTATTCGCATCTCTAACCGCATATTGCCGTTACTTTTTTTCTGCGAGAAGGTGTACAACAATAGTGCTCGGTAGAAAGTAGTCGACATGACTTCGGACACCGTTTAGAATCTTAACAAATTTTTCCACGATTTTATTATAAAATATTATTACTATTACTACTACTACTACTACTACTACTACTTCTAATAATAATAATAATAATATTAATAATAATAATAATAATAATGATAATGATAATGATAATGATAATGATAATGATAATGATAATGATAATGATAATAATAATAATAATAATAATAATAATGATAATGATAATAATATTGGAATTAATTTGGAGAAAAGAGATCTCATTGTTTATCCATAATATTCGACAGAGGTGTTTAGTGAAAAAATAAAAAAACAATTAAAAGTACGCAACAAATTGTCACGATAAAATTCTACTCTTTCGAACGATGCTTTTTTTTTTCTTTATTTCTTTTTTTCAATTCGA
>OU426851.1:28581390-28596390 GCA_911387685.1 Dolichovespula media | reverse complement strand
CATTGACGATCAATATCTCATCGCCAATCTTCAACGTTCCTTCCTTGTCGGCCAATCCGTTGGGTACAACGTGTGCCACCAAATATCCTGGACTGGTCTCAGCGGTCTTAGCAATGAATATGCCTAAGCATTGATCGGGCGTCTCTCTGAACAATTTCACTACCATTGTCTCGGTGACGTAAGCTTTACTTCTAATCACCGGTAACCGAGAACCTTTCGAATTCTCCGATCTTGATTCAACGATAAGCTCGGAAGTATCGTCGTTCGGATCGTACGCCATCACGTCCTTCGTGCATGCCTTGCCGTCGGTTCTGACGCAGTGAATGTCCAATGCCGAAAAGAAACGCGCCGTCCTGTCGGCGTCCATTATCGAGTTCGATGGTTTCCTGGGTGGTAGCCTCGGTGGCGAATCGTTGTTGCTCGATTGACTCGTCATCAGACCCGAAGCCCCGCTGCTACATCTGTCGTCGAGAAGAGAACTGGTGGCGGAGTCGTTGTCCAATATACCGGAATCGTTGTCGTCCTGATCCTGATCCTCGTAAAGTGGATTCGTCCTTAACTCATCGAGCCCGGGCAAAGTACCGTAAGAAAAGCTACGCAATCTCCTCTTGTCCTTGCCGTCCTTGTTACAATCCTTGCTATCCTTCTTGTAAATCTTTGCTATTAGCTTGCTCGTCGAACTCTTCAGATATCTGTCCTGCATAGCGCGAAACTTTGCCGCTAAACAACTCGACGGTGTTATGCTATCGAAACCACCCTCCTCCTTCCCCCTTCGACTCCTCCGATCGTCTTGATTTCTATCCACCTCCTCTTCCTCCTCCTCCTCCTCCTCCTCCTCCTGCTCCTGCTCCTCCCCCTCCCCCTCCCCCTCCTCCTCCTCGGTCAGATCCTTCTCCTTGCTCTTCCTCCATCGCGACAATCTCGTTCCCCCTACGTGCCTTTCCGTATACGTTTCGCTCGGTAACACCGAATGTTTCAAATTTTCAGGGGTAGACGTTGCTACCCCCAAGAAGGAATAACGATCCTCCCGTTGTTGAGATTTCCGTTGATTAACCAACCTGTTCTGCGACTTAGATCTACGTTTCCTCTTAGAACGTATCCTTTCTTCCTCGGTTATGTCCTTCAAATCATTCTCGCAAACCGATCGTCGAAACTCGTTCCTCGTTAAACCGCGCTGACCGAGCTCGTACATCGAACGAAATTGCATTCTATCGTTGGTGGATACCACGACCACCTCGTCGTCAACGTTTTCCTCGTTCTCCTCGTTTTCCTCGTTCTCCTCGTCGGTATCCCTGTCCTTGAAAAACGTCAACCTCGTATTCTTAACCCGGTCCAACAATGGATGCCTCTTCTCGCAAATCCTTCGTCTCTCCTCCTGTATCTTCTTCTTTTCCTTCTTGTTTGGAGTACGTTCGGTCGTAACGCGAGACGTTTGTACGTTGTAACAATTCCTCTCCGATTCCGAGCTTGACGATTTTCTACGCGTCCATCTCACCGGCGACATGTCTGTAAACGATTAATTATTTATCCTTTATATCGATTCGTTCAAATCATAAATTTATTCTTTCATTTCTTTTGTTGTTTTTTTTTTTTTTTTTCTTTTTCACATACGACACGCGCAATCGTCGTCGTCGTCGTCGTCGTCGTCGTCGTCGTCGTCGTCATAATTATTGTCATTATTGTTGAATAAGACGTATCTTAAGAACACGCGCGCCAGCGAGAAGTATAATAAATCAGAGGATGGAGGCAAGTTTTTCAAGCGAGTAACAATTAAATTGAAAAAAAAAAAAAAAAAAAAAGCAGATAAAAAAGGTACGTTCGAGAAATAATAACTCTTTTATCTACTCTGGTCTTCTCTGTTTCGCGAATATTTATTACCTTTAAGATTTTCAACAAAATTCTCTAAGTAGTCGTAAAGTACCAATAAAGTGCGATTCTAGGGGCTATTAAACGACGTAGTTAACTTGAGGCCATCAATTTTGTCTAGGGAGTCCACGTTTGCGGTTTATTAATGAGGCAATTCTCTTAACAGGAGGCAACTCTTATACGAGTGGTAGCTCGTTACCGTACACGCGAGTATTATTATTATTATTATTAATAATAATAATAATAATAATAATAATAATAATAATAATAATAACAACAACAACGACACTAATAATAATACCAATAACAACGATAACGCGAAAACCACGAATACGATTTGCAGAAAGGTATACTAATGAATTTTTTGATTTGATGGTGAGGGACGAAGGGGCGAGGAGGGTGTGTGGGAGGGGGGGGGAGCAACGAAAAAATCAACGAATGCGATATAACGCGGAAAAATGATACTTTCACTCGAATACTTTGGGACGGTTAAGGAATTTTTCCCTTTTTTTTTTTTTGTTTCTCTTTCGTTTCGTTTTTTCTTTTCTTTCTTTTTTTTTTTTCCTTTCGTTCTCGAACGTACTTTTGTTATAATTGAAATGGATAACGCGGAGGATTTACGTTTTATCCAGACGTAGCGAGTGAAAAGATTTCTCGAACAATTTCTTTCGATCGCTGGACCACCGATGAACCAAACGTTGCTCATCGTTAACAACGAGATCGAAAAAATAACTTCCACAATCGGCGAGAGCAACAATGAAACTGATCGGCTTTTGTGACTTCGCTCGTACATACCTCGAAGTAAGAAACGAACGAACTTTGTAGGATCGCACGAAGCAGGAAGCAGGACATCCCGTATGAATAATTTTTCCCCTTTCAAGTGTAATACGTAATATCAACGAAATAATAACAACAACAACGAACGATTTTATTAAAACGTTTCTAATTATAGGATTATATCTAAAAGGGAGGGGTAGGGGGGGTGGGTAGGGGGGGGGGGAAATAATAATAACAGTAATAATAACAATAATAATTATTATTATCACGAGAGAGAAAAAAGGAACAATTAATAATTTCAAACGATCGCGTTTGTATTATCAGATAATCGATCAAATATTTCATATCTCGATATCTGATTTGTATTCTAATAATTTTTTTTTTTTTATTATCGTCAATATAATCCCTCAATGAACTTTTCTATAACCCATTTTCTTTACGCGAACGTTGCGAAGGTTGAACGAGAATAATTTCTTCGAACGTTCGGTTTTATCCCGATGATCTAAATTATTCACCTACGATTGCTTCGTTAAGAAATAATGGACGACGAAGAGAAAGGGGATAAACGAATGCAAGTGTGTTGATGGAACGGAAATAAATTTTTTTTTTTTTGCCTCGACGTTTTCGTGCCATTGCCTTTATCGGAATCGGAAAAGAAACGTCACGGTGATGGTTAGGTTCACAGAACCCGTTAACTAACCGTCTTCTTGCGGTTTTCCATCGTGAGTCCCTCTTTTCTTTTTTTAGTTTTATTTTTTTTTATTTTTTTGATATACATGTGTACATTAAGTTCACGAATGTTCACTCGATCGAAATATCGACAATCACTGTAACATCATTCTAATCGTTAAAATCATCGTTCGATATTTAAATTTTGAATTACATCCTTAATCCCAATTCTTCCCCGCGATAATTCTCATAGAAAAGATATTATTAGCGCAAAAGAGAAATACCTTCGAGATTTAAATTGCACATATCAATCGAACATTTGAGAGAAATATTTTCTCTTCTTTATGTGTACAAAATAGAATTAAAATTAACATCGATATCTAAATTCGTTCACGAATTATCACGAATTCGTATTTCATCTTCTATCTTGTCCCTTTTTTGTTTATTCTTTCTTCGTTTCGCGCGAATGAAATGAAAAAAAGGGCCTTTCGAAATGAGGCTTAGAGTTTTTACGTACGTACGTACGTACAAGTTTATTTTATAAAAGGGTTTATCTCGTGCGACCGAGACGATTCTTTACAACGGGAAGAAGCTTTTACTGCGTTTCCCTCCCCCACCCACCTCCTCCTCCTCCTCCTCCTCCTCCTCCTCCTCCTCCTCCTCCTCCTCCTCCTCCTCCTCCTCCTCCTCCTCCTCCTCCTCCTCCTCCTCATCCTCCTCCTCATCCTCATCCTCATCCTCCCGTATCTTTATAACTCCATCGTTCTAGCGTGGAAGCTTTGCTGCACTTGCAGCTGCACCGAAGCCGCAAGTCTCTCTCTCTCTCTCTCTCTCTCTCTCTCTCTCTCTCTCTCATATCCTTTGGAACGATTCTTTTCGCATAATATACCGTCTATGTAGCATTCATGGCCGTGCTCGAGACGGTATTATACATATAGCCGACGGGTGCTATTCTACGTTTCACTGTTCACTTGCCTTTAAGTCGGCTCCCGGGCCGTTTACTTACTCTCTTTCGGTTCGGTTCTAATCTTAAAACTGACCTAAGACGCGCACGTGTGCACCTCTCGTATCAATAATATCGACTGTTAAAAATCGTTCGAGGTCCTCCTCTCCCCTCACCCCCTCACCATTACGTTATTTTAAAACAAATCATTTCTATTTTTACGATTTCTTCCCTTCCTTTCTTTTTCCCTTTCATTCATTTTTACTATCGTTTCGTCTCGTTTCTTTTCGTTTCGTCTCGTTTCTTTTCGTTTCTTTTCGTTTCTTTTCGTTTCTTTTCGTTTCGTCTCGTTTCTTTTCGTTTCTTTTCGTTTCGTTCATTCATTCATATTTACTATCCTTCTCTTTTCATTCATTTCTCTTATCGTTTCTTTTCGTTCTTTTGAAATTGGATAAAAAATAAATGCGCGTGTGAGTTATATAACCCACACACACACGCACACACACAAAAGTAAGCATTCGAAATAAATAAAGCTTCTCGACGTGATATCATAGAGAATTATTCGTAACATTTAAAATTTTCTTATTATTTATATAATCATATAAATTTTGAATATCTCTATTCGATCGGTCGCATTCACTCACCGTATATAAAATTTCGTCCGTTCACTTTGCGTCGATTATATACCTACGTCGATAGTATCTACCTACATAGATCAACATCGTATTCATTTCATATGATTTATTTTATTTCTGCATACGATATTTTTACGTTCAATATTCTCCATAGATCTTATTGCATTCGTTATACCAGATGGGAACCAACGCATAAATATATAAATAAGTTTTGAAAATCAATGATTCCACCGTACGTTCAAAGAAGATGATGACGATGACGATGATTAATATTATTATTATTATTATTATTATTATTATTATTATTATTATAATGACGACGACGATTACGACGATATATATGGTAGACGTGTACGTTGAACGAAGAAAGGTTAACGTGATCTTGATATTAAAATTCTCATTTGATTTGCATAGGCGATGGTAGCCTCGCGTTACGGTTACATACGCGCGCGCGCGCGCGCGCGCGATGATACCACAGGATGGAAACGATTAGTCGAAATGATAATGTTAAGCGCGCTCATGTATGCATGTACTTGCTTTACTCTAAGGCAGGATTTCTGGCCTGCGATTTTCCGGCTGGCGGATTCTCTTCCCTTTTGCAAGGACTCTATACTTTACGCGCCTGTTATTTCCGGAAAGAAAGAAAGAAAGAAAGAAAAAAGAAAGAAAGAAAAAAGAAAATAATAAAAAGGAAGAGTCCATTCGAGTACTCCCATTTCGCTCGACGTACGCAACTTCGAATATTCTTCAACTTGACTCGAATTTTATCATTCAAATTCCACGAATATATATATATATATATATATATATATATATATATATATACGTATATGTATATATGTATATGATATGACGTCACTCGGTTTAAAAAACGGAGAATTCCTTTTTCCCCCCTTTTCTTTTCTTTCCTCCCCCCCCCTTTTTGTTTTATTTTTTCAATATCAGATCAAACGTTACACTCGAATGATGAACTTATCAAAATATTCATTTTCAAATATGACTCGTACAATTGATAAAAGCATCTTAATACGACACCTGACGAATCTATCGAATATAAAATAAATAGAGGAAAAAAAGAAGAAGAAGAAGAAGAAGGAGGAAAGAAAGATTGATTGGATACGAACAATCATTGTCTACAACGCAAAACACCTTGTTGGACGATGTAAACATTAAATTTCTAGGAATACGAGAGAAACATAAAGATACGAGAGAAACAAAAAGATATTAGAAGTTCGTGTAAACTGGAAGACAAAGATACAAAGAAAGAGAAAGAGAGGGAGAGAGAGAGAGAGAGAGAGAGCAAAAAAGAGGAAACATAAATGGTAACGAAACGTCGAGCTCAACGAGTATACATATACGTGTATTTATGTAAACGGAGTTACGAACGTTGACCTTCTACGACGAACGCGAAGTTCAAACTAACAAAACAAGAGTGCGTGTGTATATCTCCTACGTTAGTACCTCAGTATACATTTAACTCTCAAGGTGTTAACAACGTAGGAAACAAGTCTCAGTGTAGTAAAATAGTTTCGAAATGTTATCTACGATATAAATATGTCATTTTCATTTCCAATTCTTTCTCGATTTAACAAAAAGTCGTAATATAATTCGAGATCCTTATCTCGTAAATAAGTAGTATTAAAAGTAAGAATTAAAATTATTTCGATTGCTTACCTCTGTACTGAGACGTAACATGAAAGTGGTAGGACGCTCCGTCAAGGTCTTCGTCGGCTTGAAGAGGACTCAAGCTCAAAAGTCTCGGTGCCTCGGCGTGGCCACGGAACCAACGCATTTCTATAAAAAAAAAAAAAAAAAAAAATATATAATTAATTATCGACACGTCGATCAGTGATATTGATTAGTTTCCTTAGATAAACATTTCGATCGATCTAACGTCAAGGATACAGGTATTTGTACGATCTACGTAAAAGATATTTTACGAATTTAATAGATCACGATATTTCTTCGTTCGTTGTCTCTCGTATTACTTCGATTAAATGATTAAAAACCAATGTATATATATTTTAGGAATATATATATTCGTAACTATCGTGCGATTTTTCTTTTCGAAAACTTTTCTTCCGTCGCGTTTTCAATTACGTACGTTCGATTAATAATTAACGATCGTTGAAACTTCCAGTATCGAGTCTCTCTCTCTCTCTCTCTCTCTCTCTTTCTCTCTCTCGTAAAAGTGAAACGAGATAGTGAACGGAGTTTTGCGTGAATCAAACGAGCGACAGTTCCGCCGTATTCGCTCAACCGTGTCCGTATTTTTCTTTTTTTCTTTTTTTTTTTTCTTTGCTTTTTTCCTCTCTTTTACTTGTTTTCTACATTCTTTTTCCGTTTTTTTTTTTCTTCTTCCTTCTAATTATCTGCCGTTGCACTTGCTCTCGATATCATAAAATATGGATGGAGGTAGGTATGTACGTATGTATATATATATATATATATATGTGTGTGTGTGTGTGTGTGTGTGTGTGTGTGTGTGCATGTGTATATAAAACGATTAAACAGACCAACGCAGTGCACCCTTGAAAAATTTCATTCGTTATTGGCTGCAAGTTCTCTCATACGTTCAACGAGAGATTGAGTAATTGTAATAACAATTTCCACAAGGTCACGTTAATATTATTATTATTATTATTATTATTATTATAACGGTATTGATATCGCAGTATTGTCGATTTTAATTTTTCCTTTTGTTTCTTCTTCTTCTTCTTCTTCTTCTTTTAATATCAGTAAATTTTGATTAAAACAAAAATTTGTGTGCCGATATTGTCAATTTCAATTTTAATATCAATATTAAATATCGATATTACGAAGTATAATCAAATCGTATATTACACAACGTTATAACTCGTATCGAACAACACGTATGAATAATACCATTATTATTTTGAAATTAGATTAGCATCGGAGAGAAAGATTAGATCCGATATTATCGTTATCATCATCATCATCATCATCATCATCATCATCATCATCATCATCATCATTATTATTATTATTATTATTATTACTATTATTAATCGATTAAGTTAGTGGACTATACGATCGTGTTCATAACGTGAACAATGTATTTTATCGATTATTATTCTAACATCTATTTGGTCTTGAAAACAGATTTATTATTCATTTTCTTTGTACGCAAAGATCGAACAAGAAATACTCATGCAACGCATCGGTCAACAAATAACTGTCCCGTTCTCCTTATTGGTACCGTTGCAAGTAACAGCCGGCGATCATACCATCTCTCTCTCTCTCTCTCTCTCTCTCTCTCTCTCTCTCTCTCTATCTCTCTCTCTCTCTCCCTATCTCAGCTAATACGTTGTCCGTCTCTTCAACATATCCCTCGTATACCGAAC
Source organism: Dolichovespula media (assembly GCA_911387685.1). Taxonomy (NCBI): domain Eukaryota; kingdom Metazoa; phylum Arthropoda; class Insecta; order Hymenoptera; family Vespidae; genus Dolichovespula; species Dolichovespula media. The sequence goes on along the minus strand of OU426851.1, from coordinate 28,588,135 downwards.
TATACTACTTCAAAAGCATATTACCGCTCGTTCGGCCTACATAGCGAATGTTCGGTCAACATGTTTCGAAGAAAAGCAAAAGAAGAAGAAGAAGAAGAAGAAGAAGAAGAAGAAGAAGAGAAAGAAAAGAAATTACAAAAATACAAAAATACAAAAACGAAAAAAAAAAAAAACGGGAGACGAGGAAAAAAAAATGAGTTTAAAACCCATTTTCGATACTAGGTCTCGTTAATGGTACAGTAAATCTAAACCACCCCCCCGTCCCCTCCCACGCGTGTGCGTATCATGTAATATATTTCACGTTAATTCCAATGGATTTAATCGTTTTCCTTTTCTTCCCCTTTCTTTCTTCCACTTAGACGCAATGTGTACGTACGTGCGAAATTGTTGGTGGAAAAACGAAAAGTGAAAAAAAAAAAAAAAAAAAGAAAATAGTTGTTTCTTAAGAAACAGGTCTTTGAGGAAGTATGGTTGTTAAAAAGATCGTTAGAGACGTCACACCTCTTTATTTTTTGTTTTGTTTTTTTTTTTCTTCCCACATAACCAAAGTGGGAAAAAAAGTAACGCCAAGAGCGAGAATGCAAGAGGATACATATACATACGTATATACATATATATACTGAACTACGTTAGATAGGTAGATAGATACGAGCTTAGAGACAAGCTCGATTACGTGAAAAACGCTGATTCAATAGCGGGGCCCCCTTTTCCACGATAAGTAACATATAATGGTATAATTAATATACACGGTGGCAAGTTATGCAAGGTGTTAATACATCGATTATATACGAATTCGAACGTACAATTAAAAAAAGGAAGAGAGAGAGAGAGAGAGAGAGAGAGAGAGAGAGAGAGAGAGAGAGAGAGAGTGAGAGAGATGGATAGACAGACAGCCAGAAAGAGAGAGATAGAGAGAGAAAGAGAGAGAGAGAGAGATACAAAAATGTATGTATAAAATATCTCTCTCTCTCTCTCTCTCTCTCTCTCTCTCTCTCTCTATCTATCTATCTATCTCTATCTCTATCTCTATCTCTATCTCTATCTATCTCTCCCTTTCTCTATCCATCTATATATCTATCTTTTTCTCTTTCTCCATCTCTTTTTATTTCTTTTTCTCTTTCTCTTATGCATGGAGAAAGAGTTGTTCTGATGAGGATGGGAGGGATGAGGTGGTTCTGTTGTACCAGAGGAACCGGGAGGAAGGAGGATGGTAGAGAGACGACGGCTGACTTTCTCCGATGCAAATATGTGTGCCAGCAGCATACTTCGTGCGGCCCACGTACAAACGCGAATGAACGAATGAACGTACGTATGAACGTACGAAGGAACGAAGGAAGGAACGAACGAACGAAAGAAGGAACGAATATACGTACGTAAGTACATAGGTACATACTTATGTACGCTTTTCACTTTTTATCGATTCCGATGTGTGTGGGTTTGTCTGGAAGGAAGGATGCAGGTCGATCGTGGGGATCCACGATCAAGGATAACGATTATCGTCAATGAGAAAAGTTCATGGCCTTCTCTATATATATATATATTATATTCGACGTATATATATATATATACGTAGATGTGTGTGTGTGTTTGTGTACGTATGTATTACCAATTAAAATTAATAATATTAATTTTAATACCATTTCGGAAGTACTCGATCATCGTTTTATATTATATATATATATATATATGTGTGTGTGTGTGTGTGTGTGTGTGTATAAACGTGATCTCTCATGACAGTAATGTTTTTTTTTGAGATATGCCAAGCGTAAAGCTTCGAGGGGGTACTCGTTAATATACTTCCTTTTTATTTGCTCGTACTTTGAATATTATTATTAAAAGTCGATGTAGAACGATATTAATTACCAAACGAATGGTGTTTAAAAAATAATTTATATAATATATATATTTTTTTTTTTTTTTTAGTAAAACATACATCTACGTTTTATATATATATATATATATATATATACATACATATATATATATTTTTATACATTTTTATTTATTTATTTTTGTTAGTAAAACATATACTTTTTATATATATAGATATACTTATATATATATATATATAAGGAAGTCGATTTATATTCACGTGCTCCCGTTTCCGGCAGGTACATCCAAAGATAGAAGGAATACACGAAAGGACATGGCAGGGTCGATTTTCTAGCGATATAAATTTCACGAGGGATCGTTAAAGGGTTTGAAGAATCTCGAAGGTAAACGTCGAGTTATCGTTGCATAGATTTATCGTTCCACTTTCGTGCCCGATCCGTTCGCCGATCTCCTCTTCGGCTTCCGTTCTCTTCGACATCGAATTCTCTTCTTGGATTGTAAATCTTTCCTTCTCTTCTCTTCTCTTCTCTTCTCTTCTCTTTCCCCTTTCTCTCTAACACCGAATATATTATCGTTGAGAAATAAGAACTCCTACCCAAGACGCTCGTTTCTTATGATGTAACGTCATTTATTCATTCATTTATTTATTTATTTTATTTATTTATTTATTTATTTATTTATTAATCTACGATAGTGCGGAGTAATATTTATTCCATAATGCGAGAACGTTAACGTACATACGTCGACGTTTTCACGTCAACGACGTGAAAATTATAAAGGGTGGATCAAAAATATTGTAAGACTTTTCAGTTTCGCGATTTTTTATCGCAATAAAAAGGGAAAGAAGAGGAAATTTGATTTTTAATTTTTTTTTCTTTTCTTTTCTTTTCTTTTCGAAGTTCGTTCGTCAGAAAAATTCGTTGTCGTTATAATTAATTCTACGAATAAATAAATGAATAAAAAAAAAAATATATATATATATACGTGTGTGTGTGTGTGTGTGTGTAGTATATAAGAGAAAGAACAATAATAAATGTTATTATTAATTTCTCTGTAATGATTTATGCGAGTATGGAAAACGCACCAATGGAATCACTCATAGAGAGGGCAAGATTTATCAGCTTCCCGTTAGAAACGTCGTTGGCACGCGTGAAATATACCGGTTTGTGAATTCCCTTGGAGCGTAGCGCCTATGCAACAATGTCTATAACAACACTTTGAAACAGTTAGATAATTCTTAGATTCGAAATGTCAGCAGTCACGTTCCTACGACTTTAACGTCATGCTTAAGATCCTGCTGGTATCTAAGTGTCAACGAATTAATATAGGAAGATGTTAAATAACGTGTTCTCTTGTGCTGCGTGTGAATATATATATGAATATAATGAATATATATATATATATATGACCAAACATTTAAAGAAAAAAAACGAAATTAATGAAACGTATTCGTGTAAAAAAAAAATATATATATATATGTATATATAATTATTTTCATATTTGTCGGGTTGAAGTAACAATAAAATTCTTACGACGAATTTTCACGCGTAAGTATATAAATATATGAGTTATATATCTACCGTAATCTTTATGCAATTCGACGTATCATTATTTCGATAAATCGAGGAGAAAATAGAAAACGGGGAAAGATATATTTGAAGTTAAAAAAAAAAAAGAAAAAAAAAAACTCGAAAAGGACAAATCGAGAAAAAGAGTCATCTCTTATCGCCGGAAGGGAGAAACGTCGAGGAAATATTTTTTTCACGGTTTTAAAACGTCAAGATTATATATATTTATATATACATATACAACATACGGTTATACACGTAATATTTATGCTATTTGTACGTCAATGTCGACAAAAAAAAAATCTTAAATATATATATATATTTATATATATATATATATATGCCATTTCTCGTGTACATATTTTGACGTTAATATTTATTATCCCTTTCTTATGGGACTCGAAAGTAACGTGATTTTTTATTTCTGTATCTTTTTTTTCTTATTTTTTTATTCTTTATTTTTATTACATAAATATCGATAAAACTATTCGAATCGTTTAACGCGGGAATATTCCAGTGAAATTTAACGTGAAAATTACCTTTCGCTCGTGTAGGGTTTATAGAAAACTTTCTCATACTAATGAAATGAGATACACGTTGTATGAATTATTATTACCTACATATATATATATATATATATATATGTATATGTATGTATGTATGTAAGTAATGCGTGTAGAGTACGAAAGTCAAAGAGAAAAGAAATCAATGAAAATAAAAATAAATAAATAAATAAATAAATAAATAAATAGCCACAATGATCGATGCTTTCTACGGCTGCTCGTGAACGTTCTTCCAAACGAAAGTAGAAAGTGTCAAAAGCTGTGAAAATGTAGTGGTTGCGTGTCACTAACACGGACAAATATCGACCACTTTCCCTTTTCAGATAGCTTAGAAAAGATAATAATTGGCTTTACCAGGAAGGATCGATCGATCAATCGATTGATCGATTCACGAACATAGTCTGATGTGTCTTTACTGAACACGTTAGTGATCGTCGGTTTCTTTACTTTTTACCATAGAGTCTTTTTTAATTTACTTATTCGTTTCTAACCAGCAATGTATACACACACACACACACACACACACACATGTATATATATTGTTCGTGCGTGTATCTCTATTATCAAGGACAGTTAGCGGAAAGTAGTCAACCTAGTCTATGACTCACATATTACGCGATACCTATTTTATCTTTTCACATTCTCTTCCCATGCACTTATTATGCAGGATGAAAGTTAATAAACGAGAGATAATATGCGATCGGATAAAATGCCAACTCTTTTTCTCTTCTAATTTTTTTCCTTTTTTCCTTCCATCAATCCAAAATCCGATGAATAACGAGGTGGACGAATGTAGAGGGGAGAAAAAAAAAAAGAAAAAGAAAACTAAAGAAGGACAAATATTTTGGAGACGTTTCAGGATAATAATTTATTTGTACGAAACATTTCAGGTTAATTTTTATCGATCGATTTTGATCTAATTTTCAATAGATAAATGAAATAGAGTGGGCGTTCGTTGCAAGGCATCGACGGAGCGTCCTGTCCTTTAATTGAGGTCCCTCCCCCCCCCCTCTCCACCCGATCCCCCCGACTCGTACATGTCAACGTGAACCACAAAGCGACCCACTTCGAGCTCTCTTGGAGACCAATAGATCGGACCCTCGGTGATATTCGTTGCACGAATCAACGACGCACGGTGGCAAACACGCTGGCTCATACAACCTGATTCTTTCGGGTCCGATCGTTGTCGGGAATGCCGATTGGTTCTCTCTTGGTTTGCTTTCACGTATGGAAAGAACGGAACGTTTGTCGTCGACAAATACCTGGATAGGTGCGTTCAACTCTATCGATCTAGTACGATCTTGGAAACCGTTGGAGGTATAGGGCAGGGTAAAGGGGGAACTGTGGGGTCGAGGTTAAGAAAAAAAAAAAAAAGAAAGAGAAAAAAAAGAAAAAAGATCTCGTTTGAAAGAAAATCGTATGTCGATCGAGTCACGCCATAAATTCGCATCGTTCATAATGGCAACGCGGTTTATTTGATGCGATAAGATAACGCAAGATTGATAAGGGAATTCCTTTTTTTTTTTTTTTTAATTATACAATGTCTGGCACTTGTCGAGCTACTTCTAATCGTGATTTCTTTCCCCCCCCCCTCCCTAGGATTATTAATAACGGGTACTTATAGATAATGCGTGTATATATATATATATATATATATATATATATTTTTTTTTTTGGTTGTTGTCGTCATCGTCGTTTTAGTTCTATATATTATTTATTGCAACGGTAGATTTACGGAACGCATTAAGTCTGAACGGAGTTTGCTTTATAAGGGAAAAAAGGGAAAAATGCAAACGCGCTTGAACGTACTTGTTTCGATAAAACAATAAAGAGAAAACAAAAAAAAAATAAATAAAAAAGGAAAAAAATTGGTATACAATCGATGTCCATGAATGTAATGTTAATTAACTTTAGTGGGTCTCGCGTTATACCTGTTGTAAATTAATTTGCCGATTCTATGATCGATTCTGTCAACGTCGAATACCATTAGAAAGCCTCAGACGTGCGTGACGTATTATCGTTTCAACTAACGGAAGAGGAGAGAAAACACAAAGGAGAAGGAAGAAGAGTAAAACAAAACAAAAAAAAGAAAAAGGAAAAAATGGTAAAAGCAGAATAGCAAATGATAGCCCATCGCTTAAATGGAATGAATAATGGTACGTATAATCATCGTCGTTATATTCGTTTGATAATTTTTAATTAAATTAGAGTAACGGTCCTCGACGTGGTAAGATCCTCTCGATCAGGCGAGTTATCGATTATGTTTTCATTGTACGCGTGTAAGAAACGTGATCGGCTAAACATCAGATCGATTAGTATGTCGGTAATGAACCGACCAGCGCGTTTATAACGAACTTCATTCATACACACGATTATGATCGTAGTATCGACATTTCCGTTGAACGATCTTGTAATATTTAATTGAACAGATTAGTAATGATACAAATGCGCTAGGTCTCCTTTTGTATCGATTTTGCGAGGGATCGATTGAAACGTAATTTTTTTTTTTTTTATCAACGGATTGGCTCCACGCATAAATATTTCTTCCTTTTTGTTTTTTTTTTTTTTTTTTTTGTTATTTCTTTTCTTTTGTAAATTTAATTTTACACGACCGTTCGACCTCGGACCTCTAAACCTCAAGTTTATTCGTTTATTTAAAAATCGATATCGTTTAACACGAAACGCTCGACACAATTTAGGTTCGAATGGAATTTCGTCGAGAGAGAAAAGGAAAAAGAAAGGAAGAATTACGACGACGTCATTTCTCCATTCTTTCTACCT
>OU426851.1:28568890-28573890 GCA_911387685.1 Dolichovespula media | reverse complement strand
GAGAGAGCTCTTGCTTTGGAGGGATAGAAGAAGAAGTAGAAGGTAGGACGATAGAGAGAGAGAGAGAGAGAGAGAGAGAGAGAGAGAGAGAGAAAGAAGGATAGAGAGAGAAAGGGTTGGCCAGCGATCGGCCTTGGAGTTCCGTCCTTTAGGTGCGCGCGAGCGCACGAGGAGCAGCACACGTACGACCACTCCAAGTGAGCCCGCCTGAGAGATCGTTCGCGCGACTTTTAAACACATGCACGAGAGAGACTCTTGGCTGCGTATATGTTAAGCTTCTTTCTCTTTCTAAAAGAGAGAGAGAGAGAGAGAGAGAGACAGAGAGACACAGAGAGAGAGAGAGAGAGAGAGAGAGAGAACACGCACGTACCAACCTACTCGATGCCGTGAGCATAGTTACACGGCTATTCCCAGTGTGGAATGTCTGGCATGTCGCTCTCGTCAAATGCCCAGAAAATAAAAGGACTGCTTCGGCCACGGCCTTGATAGAACGTTTCCACAAGGTTCCCTGCGGGTAGGGCTACCGCGAGAGAGACCGGTGCTACGATGTTAAAGGGTCAAATCTCTTCTTACGAGGAAGAAGACGATGACTTGGCATTCCCCCCACCCCCACCCATTTTCAACTTCTCTCTCTCTCTCTCTCTCTCTCTCTCTCTCTCTCTGTCTTTGTTCATTGTGCGTTGTGAGATAAACGTTTATGTTAACGTCACGCTCTGTGTGTTTGTGTTTGTGCGTGTGTTTGTTTTTTTGTTTTATTTGTGCTAAGTGTAAACCACCACGTCACTTTCTTATTCACATTTTCGGTGAAAATATTTAGGATATTTGTGTCTCTCTCTCTCTCTCTCTCTGTGTGTGTGTCTGTCTGTGTGTCTGTGTGTGTGTGTGTGTGTATACATGTTTATCGCGTGCAATACCGTATCATCGGTTACATTATTCGAAGCATTTTCTTTTTTCCAAACGGTGTATTTGTTATCTTTCTGAACAAATTTTTTCCTTGGCTTTTCTTCATCCCTTTTTTTTTCTTTCGTTGTTATCGTTACTATTATTATTGTCATTATTATTATTATTATTATTATTATTATTATCGTTGTTGTTGTTGTTGTTGTTGTTATTATTATTATTATTATTATTATTATTATTATTATTATTATTATTATTATTATTATTATTAGTCATGTCAAGACTGGTGGACCTGGGGAATAGAGATAAACGTGAGAATGCGCGGACGTTTTTCTGCGATTAATCACGTACGATTCTTTCCTAAGAACGGTACGTGAGATACAGAGCAGAGAAATGAGACGGGGAAAGAAAAAGAGAGAGAGAGAGAGAGAGAGAGAGAGAGAGAGAGAGAGAGAGAGAGATAGAGATTAGGTACGTAATATTTTTTTGTTAGAATATCGTATAGAGAAAAATTGAAATTTCGATAGAAAATTGTCATCAGCCCGTTGAACGATACGTACGATTGAAATATAAAGAAATATATGATTATCAAAGTAGCGAAATGAATCATCTTAGAATTGAATTTGTATCTTTGAAAAAGGACGAACGAATTGATCGTTAAAAGTATGATTACGAATGGAATGAACTTATTCGAAAACGGTCGTGAAAAGAATAAAATTGTGATTGAGGGAAACTTTTGGTTCGATGGAAAACGAGTATATATATATATATATTATAAAAAGAAAGAAGAAGAAGACGAAGAAAAAGAAAATAATAACGAAACGATAATAATCTCAACAAAGAAGTCGTAAGATTTATCATTGACATCGTCGTATGAGGAGGATCGTTTGAAAATGATTTTGAGAAGGCGCGGGTAGATGATCCTTCCTTCGTATAGGAGCCACCTCGACCGGAAGTGCCCAGGCGTACGCGAGCAATTACGAGGGTAATCACGGCCGGTCTTGGAGTATAAGAGTTAGAGAGAGAGAGGGAGAGAGAGAAAAAAGAGAAAAAAGAGAGAGAGAGAGAGAGAGAGACTGGCGACCAGGCGACGTTGTCCTCATCGTCGTTGGATCGTTTTGCTCCGTGGATCCTTCTTCTGGCAATCTCGCTCGACTTTCCGGTTTAACTGCTCCTCCTTCCTTCCTTCCTTCCTTCCTTCCTTCCTTCTTTCTTTCTTTCTTTCTTCTTCTTCCTTCCTCCTTCCTCTTGTTCTTCTTGTTCTTCTTCTTCTTCTTCTAATCGCGCTCCCTTTCCTCACCGACCAATCCCTTCGACCTTGATCTTTTCTCTAACTACGTACGATCGAGAACATCGCTAAGCTCTTTCGTCCTTTCGCAACCTTCCCGACTACGTTCATATCGATCGATTCATCGACGCCAGTCATGCCGAGACGATCGAGACGAAACGCGTATGCCGAGATACGCGTCGTACCGTCGAAGAATCGTCTCGTCTTTGATTACTTCTTTTTATGTTTTTGTTTTGATTGTTTTGTTTTCTTTTGTTTTCTTTTCTTTTTCTTTCTTTTTTTTTTTTTTGTTACATCGAAGCTTCCTTCCATCGTCATCATTCGAACGAGAGTGTATCGCTCGGCTTCGTGAACGAACGAATTTCGAAGGATAAAATCGTTTCGAGAGTAATTTCTAATGATGGAATTTGTTCAATGGAAATGTGTTTAAATGGGGAACTCGTTGTTAATTCGTTTCGTCTAGAAGGCTATTGGGAATTGTTAATTATTAAAGAATTTTACGTATTTAATCGTTATCACTGAATCGATACGTTTCGGTATAAGTCCCATCGCGATTACTTAATATCCTTCGAATACTAAAGATAATAATCTCAACGATTATCTCGAGATGAAAATGTGAGAAGTCGATGCGACGCCGTAAATTTATCCTCTACGTTGGATCGTTTAGCCAGTGAGGCTTCGTTATCATTTAATTTATCCTTTTTTCTTCTTTTTCTTCTTCTTCTTCTTCTTTTCTTGCGTTCAGTCATTTCAACGGTTAATTACAACGATGAAAAAAATTATTTCGTACGAGGCGATCACCGTTGTGAACTATCCTATAATTGAACGATCCTAACGATCGTCGTCGCGAGTCCTTAGATTATTTAGAAATTAATTTATGCTAATCGAGCATCTCTCGTATAATCGATCCTAAAGGAATTAGGACGACGCCTAATTGAATTTATTATCGACGAATCGTTAAATCCACGAAGTTGAGAGTATTTATTATAAATGAAAATTCTTCTTACTGCGTATTGACGAATGAAAAAGAAAACAGAGGGAGAGAGAGAGAGAGAGGGAGAGAGAGAGAGAGAGAGAGAGAGAGAGGGAGAGAGAAATAAAGAAGAAAAGAAGTTACGATTTGAAACGTCATTAATAATATCGTCGAAGGAGTCAACAAATTCTACCTCGGGCTCATACTTAAGCGAGCATCAAAGTAGGCGAAGGGTTAAACATTTGCCTTACGGTTTTACGATCGATGGAGAGACACATGCGTTTGTACGCATCCGTTTCGATCGTAACGGAGATTTATTTTCCTCCACGTGAAAGTACGATGAATCGACGATAAATCTTGGAAATATAAATGTTTCATTTTACGATAAAGTTCAATACGGAAGACCGGAGTTAATATCCGAAGCGGATGTTGAGATAGGTATATATATATATATATATACATGTACGTGTATGCATGTATATATATATATATATATATATATATATATATATGTATATGTATGTATGTATGTATGTATGTACACGATTGATAGAGAACAAGGAGAAAAATTTTTTATTATCTTATCGCTTATTAACACAATAAAAAAAGGGAGAGAGAGAGAGAGAGAGAGAAACAAAGGATATAAAACAATTCCGGAAAGATATAAATATGATTTTGTACATCTCTCTCTCTCTTTCTCTCTCTCGGTCAGTTATATCTCACATTTTTAAATATATCAGACCAGCGAGAGAGAGAGAGAGAGAGAGAGAGAGAGAGAGAGAGAAAGAGATGACATTTATATCTTCGATCAAACACTATATTGCATATTCTCTCAGAGTATACGGTTACGTCAGCGTGCGTATATCGACGACTGGTTGGCGGACGATAGCGAGTGTACTACGAGAATTTTTCATGGTCGTCGTCGTCGTCGTTTGTCGATGTATCGAATGCTCGAAGTGATAGGATACGCGGATGGAAAGAGGATCTTTTTATTTTTTTTTTATTTTTTTATTTAAAAGCAATCGCCGTCGTCGTTTGTCATTGCATGGCGTCGTTCAATGTCGATCGTCGGACGTGAGAGGTGGTATATCATTTGATGATTAGAAGAAGAAAAAAGAAAAATTGGCAAATGTAATGAAAGAAAAATAATACGACGAAGACGAAGACGACGAAAGTACTTCAAGAAAAAAGAAAAAAATTACAGTGAGGAGTCGGAAGAGAAGATGGAAGAGAGAAATAGAAAAAAAAACAAAACAAAACAGAACAAAAAAAGAACAGAGAAGAAAGAAATAGGAAATCCTTGAACGAGAAAGACGTCGTCGATATTCGCCGTTCAAGAATAAGAAGAAGATTAGTGGTAGTAGTGGGTAGTAGTTTACTTAACCCGGCTGGTTCTATTCTATTGGTATATAAAATCGTAGGGTGTGTGTCGTCGTCGGGACGTGGGGAGGGGGAGGTGGGGATACGAAAAAGAGGATTGCTTGTTTTCGAGCCGTGACCACTTCGCAATGTTGTCCACGCTGACACGGCCATTTACTACTCGTTAATGTCAAGGCGCAAATCGGAGCGAAAGGGGGATGGAAGAAAAAGTATATATCGCGCCTGACGGGGTGGAGAAGAGGGGGATTGGGGAAAAAGTACTTTCTCGTCCTTTCCGCCATATCATCTCTGACTCACGCACGAAGTTGAAGCATTTTGCGACGATGAATAGGATGGAACCTGGCCAAAATTGATGACACATGAGTTAGCCAGCGAATTCGGGACTTTCGGATGATTAAATCACCCATTCAAAATATCTTGCACAAAGAAGAAGAAGAAGAAGAAGAAGAAGAAGAAGAA
>OU426851.1:28538890-28563890 GCA_911387685.1 Dolichovespula media | reverse complement strand
AATACTTTCAATACGAACTTTATGATACGTTAAAAGGGGCGATGGTATAAATTTTGTCCGATAAAAATCGTTGATGCGCAAAATTTTTTTTTATACCAAGTTATTTCTGATTTAACGATGAGAAAGGATCTAACGCGTTTAGGATTAACGGATACGTCAAGAATTACAATGGACAAATCATTAGAATTGTAAGTATCGATTGTTGTACGATATTAATTCCGAAGTGATTTTGAATAAATAATATCAAATATATATATATATATATATACACATAAATAAATAAATAAATAGATAAATCATTAATACAATTCATTCGAACGATCCAACGATCGTTACACAATATAGAATTAAAATTAGTATAATTTTTGAAAGCGTCAAAATTGGTGATAACTTGAAACGATCTTATCGAGTAAAAAAATAAACAAAAAAAAAAATAAAAATTACTGTCAATTTCGATAACGTATACGAGCGACTTGTATCGAAAAAAAAAAAATACAATTTGAATGTTACAAATATGAATAATTCAATAGGAAGAAGATAATCGTCCTATGGCCACCGATATATACCACGACGATAATCACGATGGTTATGTAAAGATCGAAAGAACTTCGTGACGCAACCGTAGGTGGTTTTGTTGACACAAGCAATCACGCGTGTTGCCACCTGCATTGAGTGTGTTGCGTTGCAAAATGTGCGCGTTTTCACGGAGTATTTCGTTCCTTAACAACGTTATGTAAAATGTATGCGAGAGTGTCGAAATAGGGACTCGCGCGGTCCTTCCACGTAACTGACTATGTACGATGTCAATGCTTATTCGAATCTTATCACGAATGACAAATTTATCGATTCGCGAAGGGAAGAAGCACCGTTCGACGTCGAATTGAATATACGAGGATATTAAATAAAAACGATATTTTCCAATTTTCGTCTATACCCACGTATTACGTGTATGAAAACATAATTGAACAAATCGTATCGCGATCATAAAAATTAAATATGTATACGCGATTGTCAAGTACAGATTGACGCTCGTTAAACCGATAATAGAATTAATATACAGTAAAAAATAATCATCGATAGAAAATAATCCCTTTTCAGTTTCTAATTGTCCCATAAATGACGATTCTTCTTTTACGTCGGATTTTTTCGAATAACATGGAATTGGTCTAACGGAGAGACGACAGTCGAGAGAGAGAGAGAGAGAGAGAGAGAGAGAGAGAGAGAACGAAGGTAACAAAATTTGGATATTCGAGAAACCCCCCGTGAGATTTTGCGTAGAATATATTTTCAAAGGGACGATATATAAACGCATAGATATACGATAAATTGAGAAAAAAGAATCAATATATATATATATATATATATGACGTATATATATATATATGATATATATATATACACATATATGGAGAATCTAAACATTCGTTGATAGCTTCCGAAGTAGAAATATAGCGGGAGTATCGAGAGTGTGCATCGAGTCTATCGAGAGAGGTGCTGGCTGCTTTCTCGAAGAGAGCCACGAAAAGGGGGGGGAGGGAGAAAGAGGGGTTTGGGTCGAGGGAGCAGGGGCAGGGGCAGGGGCAAGGAGCAGAGGAAACAGGGGTGAGGAGGGAACAGCGAGGGGCACACCTGAATCATCCGTGGAATGTAACGCTCCGGCCATTTGGATTTTACCGTACCTTCTCGTTCCGTAGCCATCGTCTCCGTGGCTCTCTCTCTCTCTCTCTCTCTCTCTCTTTCTCTCCGAGAACTTTGCCAGAGAGAAGGAAGAGAGAGAGAGAGAGAGGATAGACTGGATGGTGTTGTTTAACAGTAGCAACCCTGGCCGTCGAATAACGAGCCACGCGAACGAATCAATTAACGTACGGCAAACTTCCTCCAGGTAAACCTCGACACGGGTCACCGTCTTCATCGATCTTGAATTTTTATTATAGTACCAGCAGTACAGGTATATATCAATTATAATTAATTGTTCGATATCGGTTTTGTTCAAAGCACCGACGTAAGAGGTGTGTATGTTTATGCATATATCTCCTCGCGATCGTTCTCAAATCCATTCGACGTTCTCTTCGTTATTTCATCTTATCTTATTTTGTTTTATTTTATTTTATTTTATTTTTTTATTTTTTATTTTTTTATTTTTTGATATGAATCTATGAAAATTAATTGAAACGACGGACTTCGTCGAGTTCGTTCGTCGAACGAATTAAGGAATCGTATTAACGATCGTTTATATTAAAGAAATTTTCTTCAACGAACTCGATCGATCCGATCGACGTTTTTATTATTATTTTTCTTTCTTTCTTTTTTTTTTTTTTTGTTCTCCTCGTTCGATTAGATACAATAATCGTCGACGTCCAACGTAGACGTTTCTAAACGTTCCGAGTTCTTTCGTAAGTATCTTTTTTTCTTTCTTTTCCTCTTGCTATCGTAATAATAGAAGAAAGAGTTCCGCGAAGTTTCAAACGATTTGGATTTTACGAGACCGTCGTTAAAGTACTTCTTAAACGAGGTACAACTTAACCGAACCGATGTCAGCGAGTCGAATAGCCGATGAAAAATGAAAATCAAACGGGACGATTGAACGACGATGACCAAAATCAAACGAAACTTTTTTGAGATCCTTCCTTGGAATTTGTTCCGTTTTAACGAGCGCCCGCATCGGCAACGATCGGTTGGTTTTATTGCGCTCGTCGTTTCAAATAGCGTTTCGTTCCTACCGCTGTTACTTCTCAGTGTAAATTGAAACGTAACGAAGCAGCAAGTAGAAACAACGTCGACGGGTCATCGACGTACTCTACGGAGGATCAGCTGGCCGTAGATCCTCATTTTAGTGATAAATACCTATGTATATATGCGATGTGTGTGTGTGTGTGTGTGTGTGTATTATTTGTGCGCGCGTGTGTATTATTTGTACGCGTGTGTTTCTAATACGTCAGGACGAATTTGAAGTTGGAATCCTATGTGGTAATACCGGGTGTTCACATAATTAAAAAAAAAAAAGAAAGAAAGAAAAAAACATCACAACTACTTTCGTTAATTATGAATAATACGATGAATAACGTTGTTACGCATTTTTCTCATGATTTCGCTTTTACGCGAACGATTACTGAACGAATGAAATACGTGCCTGAATTATGAGACGCAAGGTATTTTCCTTACTAATTATTAATTAAATCGCGTCTTTTTTTTTCTCTTGTTTTCTTTCTTCTCTCTCTCTCTCTCTCTCTCTCTCTCTCTCTCTCTCTTTCTTTCTTTCTTTCTTTCTTTCTTTCTATCGAAAGACGATGAAACATCATTTCGATAAGAATTAATCCAATTCACCGGCAAAAACTTAAAAAAAGTTATCTGATACAAAGCGATAACGATCGATACGATGATCGATCGACAGCATTGACACCATTATTTTATTTATATATATATATATATATGTTAAGAGATAAAACGACAATGAATAATGAACGATCACTTTTCCGTGTATATTATTTAGATCGATAAACGTTCCCGAAGTTTATTTCATTTCTATGTAACAATAAATTTATTGTTGTGCTAATCGTGTAAAGTTATCGGTGTAATATCGAATAAAATCGTTCTCCCGTAAATGAATAATCGTCATAGGAATCGTGCAAACGACTTATTATTATTATTATTATTATTATTATTATTATTATTATTATTATTATTATTATTATTCACAAATGGTCACGCTCCAAATAGTATTTATTTGAGAATCTAACACGATTAGAATATCGCAAACGTGGGAAAATTCGATATCGGTATACGTATTTTTTTCTTTTTTTTACATATATATATATATATATATATATATATATATATATATATATATATATATATTTCGTCGACGTATTAATTATGACGTAGCGATACACAAACACACGTGCACATATATATTTGCACATACATATTTGCACATACACGTATTATCGTCTACGAGGCCGATAACGAGATTGTTAAAGAACGCTTTTGACGATTTTCTTTCGATCTTGCTCACCTGACACCCGTATTGACGAAGAACCGATCTGCTCAGTGGTGGTCCAAACGCAGCATCTTCCTTGATCCTTCGATCTCTCTTCTGGCTTTTTTTTTGCTTCTTCTTTTTGTTTTTTCGTTTCTCGAAAATCCCTCTCTCTTTTTCTCTCTTTCTTTCTTTCGCACACGTATGTAAATCAACGTAGAAAGAAACTAGATAATATATCTTTTTTGAGTTTAACTCTTCAATCACTACACGAACGCGATGATCGAAAAAAAAATATATATATATATATGTATATACGTGTGTGTGAGTGTGTTTGTGTATGTATGTGTATATATATATATATATATATATATATATATATATGATCGAGAAATGCCTTGGACACTTCCACCGAGCGAGCGGGTCCGAACGACTGAAAGTGCCTCTCGGTACGTTCGCGCGCCTTCCTCGAAGGAATCATTCGCTCTATCCCTACTCTTTCATGGATTCTCTGACTACCGTGCTGAACCTGGTTAACACGAGAACGAAGCGATGTCGAATGGATCGAGACGATCTATTGAAAGAAATCATTTTCTTTTTTTCGACTTTCAAACAAACGCGTTATCTCCAAATCGGGCGAAATGATTTTTTCTGTTTTTTTCTTTTTTTTTTTGGTGAAATCATCATTCGATCTTTTTCTTTTTCTTTTAATGTTATTTTATTTTTATCTTCGGAGCAGCAAACAATTTCTCTCTCTCTCTCTCTCTCTCTCTCTCTATATATATATATATATATATATATATATATATATATATATATATTTTTTTTTTTGCAAGGGTAATAAACTTTTTATACGTAGAATTATAAGCATTACGGATTGTATATATATGTGTGTGTGTGTGTGTGTGTGTGTGTGTGTGTGTGTGTGTGTGTGTGTGTAATTATAATTTTATGCGTACAATTTTACTGTTGTATAAAATTCGATTCCTTTTTCTATTCTCTCTCTCTTCCTTTCTTTTCCTTTTTCTTTTTTAGATCAGTAAAATTTCCAAAGAAGAAAATCTGAAATATTTGATTACAATACGTTTTATAATTCTATCTTGGCTGATGTGCGCGAAGTGTTACACACATCTTTTAGTCTTAGTCGGTTCAAAGGTATACCGCATTGCGGACTCCTACGATTCACAGGAATGCCGATAAATGGCGATAATTGGCGCAGGACAAATCGCAAATCGATGCACGACCGTTGCGTTGGATACCACGAAGCGATATCGATCGTGTGTCAAACCTTTTGCTTATCCAGGATCGGCGGTGAGAATAAAGCACGGGCTAAAAATAAAGTTACGAAACATTTAAAATGTCACGCACGAAGAAGATTTGAAGGAACAGATTGTTGAAGATTTGTAGAAGAGACACGTAATGTGTATACGTGCGTGCATATCCGGGCGTAGTGTAGCATTTATGATCAATCGTAAATTTGATGATATTCATATTATTCAAAGAAAGAAAACAAAATAAAAAAAAAAATAAAAATCGAATTACGATCGATAAAAATCTAAAATAAATTTTGAAACGATTATTATTTTATATGAATAGAAACGGCAATGCAGACATTTTTTTTTCTTTCGACGCGATAGTAAATATTATTGCTTGTTTAATCATTCGATCTACGATGGATCTCGTAATTCGTATCGAATTAAAAAATTTCTTTTCAAATCCGCGTAAATTCGAAATGCCCGCTTGCGACGGGGCGTCGATAAGAGAGAGAGAGAGAGGGAGCTCGCACGCGATAGGTGGTTCGGAGTCACGTGACCGATGACGATGGCGACACTGGCGACACTCGCGTTAGTCCCCACCGAACGGACACGTTTCCGTTCTAAACAATTACGGTCACGGGGTGCATCGTTCGCGGTCGGTTGCGAGGTGATTTTGATTTGAGACTAAAAAGTCGGCTTGAATATTTTTCCGCGGGCCAATAAGGAGGATCGCCTTTATAATTTCGTCCGTCGATGAGGTATAAAGAGAGGAGAGGAGAGAAAATTAGAAATAAAAAATAAAATAGAAATAGCGGGTTTCGTCGTATCGCGTTATCGGAGTCAAATCTTCCGTTTTCTTTTCGCGTAAGCGCCGATGTCTTTCGTCAGCTCGTACTACGATAGCATCCTAGTGGCGAAATAAAAAAGCAACGACCGTGCGGGAGGTAGCTGCTGGCCATCTTGGAAAACAGATATGGTTGTATCGAGAGAAACGTCAACAGAATTGTGTTTACCTCGTATGATACATGCCGCGAGAGGTTTACTTTAATATCGCCCTTGTAATAGACTTGGCTTGATCTTACGAAAGTTAGGCCGACACGGTGGCGTATCTGACACGCGGACGTTATCGCAAAAGGTGCGTAGCTTTCCTTCCGAAGGATGAATCGAGGTGACGGGTTGGTGCAGAGAAGACGAGTGGTTAACAGTAGCAGCAGCGGCAGTGGATTCGGCCAGGATGGTTCCAACGAACTCGGTCATAATGACAAGTCGTCTGGTAACAGTATGGACACCGACTGTTCCTCTCAAAAGGATTTAAATTCGAATCCTACGATAGACGATGATTCCGACAAAGAAACCAGATTGACACTTATGGAGGAGGTTTTACTCCTTGGACTCAAGGACAAGGAGGTGAGGATATAGAAACTCATTGTCCTTAGCTCGCGTTCGTTTCCCTTCCTTCGATATCTCTCTTGTTACTCCTCAGGGATTTGTTTTTATTACTTTCCTAGGGTTACACTTCGTTTTGGAACGATTGCATAAGCTCGGGCTTGCGTGGATGTATCTTGGCGGAGCTCGGATTTCGTGGTCGCGTAGAGTTAGAAAAAGCTGGGATGCGTAAGAAGGGATTGTTAGCGAGGAAACTTCTATTGAAGAACGATGCGCCTACAGGGGATGTCTTGCTGGACGAAGCGTTGAAACATTTAAAGGATACGGATCCTCCCGAGACAGTTCCGAGTTGGATAGAATATTTAAGCGGTTTGTAATTAATCTACGATTTTTTTTTCCTTTTTTTTTTTTTTTCTTCTTTTTTACTTCCACGATTGTAACTTAATTCGTATCCTACGGCTCGTTATGTGTGCATTGTTACAGGTGAAACGTGGAATCCATTAAAGCTACGTTATCAATTAAAAAATGTTAGAGAGAGATTAGCTAAAAATCTAGTAGAAAAAGGTGTCTTAACCACAGAAAAACAGAACTTCTTACTCTTTGATATGACAACTCATCCTCTCACTGATAACCTTGCCAAAAGTCGTCTCGTTAAAAAGGTAATTAGATTTTTGTTATACACTCATTTATTTAAACTTATCTATATATGCTTTCTCTGATATTACATATATATATATATATATACATATATACATATTCCATTATAAGCACACACATATTCTGTTTTGTTTTAATACTACAGAAATAGTAGTAATATCTTATCTCTTTGTTTGTGTTCCATCCTCTAAATTGGATATTCACATTAACCACTAGAAGATAAGAGGAATTATCATTTGTAGCATTTTGCTTGTGTTTACTATAAAAATATATTCGTATCTCCTATTCATATACGTATGTTTGGAGAAGTGTATCTTTTTTGTTATTATTATTATTATTATTTCCAGGATGCGATTTAAAATGTGCATCCGTTTAGTTTTTTTTTCTTTCTTTCCTATTCATTGAAAATATTCATATCGCAGAAATTATATGATTATTAATTCATCAGTTTTTTAACATTAGCATCGTTTAGAATATAAAATTGTTATATTTATGGAGCAGTCATATTTTATTTACAGATTCAGGAGGCTGTGTTAGGTCGTTGGGTAAATGATGCAGGTCGTATGGATAGGCGGACGTTAGCATTAGTGATCCTAGCCCATGCGGCTGATGTATTAGAGAATGCATTTGCGCCTCTATGCGATGACGATTACGAAGTAGCGATGCGCCGAGTTCGAACTTTATTGGATCTAGATTTTGAGGCTGAAGCTGCTAAACCTAACGCCAATCCCGTATTATGGGCTGTATTTGCCGCATTCACTAAGTAACACAGTTTTCATAAATTTAAAGTGTAACTTATGAACGTTGGATAATAGTGTGAACAGTGGGATTACCAATTTTGCATGTCTTTCAGTTGTATACTTAAAAGAAATAGTTACGAGATCATTGTTACAATCATAATATGATTCAGACCAAATAACATATAGTTGACTGCATGAGAAGCAGTTTTAGGATATATTAGTCATTTTCATTATTATTTAATAGTAACTTTGATAACTGAACTGTAATATAAGTTCAGATTGGTAACATTGCAAAGTAACGAAATTCCGTGTGTGAATGTGCACTTCGAGTGTGATTTAGTGCCATGTAGGGTTTGATAAAAAAAAAAAGAAAGAAAAAAATTCTCGTCGTACAGAATTTTATGAAATATTTATTATCTGCATCTGTATAGAATTTCCACGTATAATATTTGTAGATACAGCCTCGTACGGCAAACTGTATCTCTCATGTTATTTGCTATACCATTGACTGTTGCTTAAAAATAAAAGACAATATAAGAGGCAGTATAGAAAATTGGAAATATTATAACATTAAGTTCTAATCGCTAGTGTCCCTCCCTACGGGCGTCTATATTGCATTTGGATATATCTTACGGTGACGTTCTTTTCAAATTGATAATAACACTGGGTGGCAGTAAAGCAATCATTCTTTTTTCCTTTTTGACATTTATGACCTGCATTGTAGAATTTTATACAAAATATTTCTTTCAACGATTTAAATATTTTATTATATTTCGCATTATCATTAATTTTTGTATTTGTATTTGATGGAATACTTACTTTATATTTGAATTTTATAGAGAAAGCACAAGAGCATAAACATTGATCTATTTACTTTCATGAAAAATATAAATGTTAATAATTGCAATATTAATATTCATCATTCTTAGAGATAATAATTATTAACAAATATTAACATATATATATATTTATATTGCTTTTTTTAGGCATAGAAAAAAAATTTCATCATGATGCTTATATATAAAAGTAACATTATATAATAAAATCATTAAATATGGTGTTTATTGGTTAAACTAATAATTTAAAAGTAAGACAAGATTTAGTTATCTATATATATATATATATTTATCAAGAGGATACAATGAATTAAATTTATAAATTTCGTGCATTTTAAATTATTTTTAATAAGTTAATTGTTGCTATTTGAGTATTAATTTTAACAAGTATTCAGTGAACTGTAATATCATCTTTTCTTTTTTGTAAATGCAGGTTGCAAAAAATTACACAAGTATCTTAGTAATCATACTTATTTTTATGTATCTTTAATTGTAGTTAAGTCCCTTTTGTCTTCACTAGATTATATAATATTTTATTACATAGTTATCCATTTGACATGATGGAGATATCTATTATAATTTAATCCAATATATAATATTCTATCTATACATATTTTAAATAGTAGCTTGCTGGACAAGCAAATGTAACAGGTATTAGCTGGACAGGCATTTATTTTTGTTACATTGTTACTAGTGGACTTGTTTGCTTCTGACATTTCTATTGATAAATAGACAGTTCTTTCTTCTTTTGAAATAACGTTCTTTTCAATATAAATGCTAAAGTAAAATTATTTAGATTAATATAATCAATTTATTATATATTTATATATATATATATATATATGTATGTATGTATGCATATATATATGTATATAATATATAATATATTCTGACACACATAGACATATGAGTGTGTGTGTGTACAGAAGCTCTACTGCCACTTGGTTGAAAAGTTTGAATATTATATTCTCCAATGAAAACGAAAATACACATCACAATACTTGCTCTATTACAATAATATTTTAAATAGTGACATTACATATATATTTGCAATTGATCATATTTGCAACAATTTTTAAATGAGGCCATACATAGGAAACTTCTAATTTAAAATGAGATTATGAAGGGAACTCTTTTTTTGTCTATTTATATATATTTTTTGTAATACCGCATCATAAAAAATTTCTTATATAATTGCTGATTATTAATAATATTTATATATTTATAAAGATCATTGTAATTTTGCTATATCGCGTGATTAATATATGTCAGGTATTTTTAATAATGATAACATTTCGTAAATTTGTTCAATGAAATTATTTATATTTGATGCCTGATAATAATTTTTATTTCAAATGTACGAGCTTTTGAATTGATCAACTTTATTAGAAAGGTTCGTCGCAAACGATTTTTCATTCGTAGCCACTTTGGACGATAGTCCGAATATATGGAAGTATAATTATCACAGAGATGAGATGCAATTATTTATTTTAAGGTTTGTAGTATAATATTTTGTTCCTTTAAAGAGCAGCGGGCAATTTCGTTACGAATATATAAAGTATATAAAAACAATATTATATTAACAGGAATATGATCAAAATAACTTGAATAAAATCAAATATATTTTCTGAAATTCTCTATCCCATTTGTTTGATCACTGTAAATCACTTGTAAATATTGCATTATAAATTACTGTTAATCGAGATTTATAATTTCAAAGTTGCACTTCTATATGTAATATATCCTTATTATAGAAGTAAATGTAAAATACATATATTAAGAAATAAAACAAATTTTTTTTTGTGTACGATAAGTGTATTACTGTAAATGAAAATTCTAAAGAATACTTTGTAGAATAGTACATACCATAGAGACATGTGCTGATAAAATTTTTTTTAGATATTATCAGGAAAAAAAAGGAAAAAACATATATATATATACATACACTTAAGTTTTACAAATATTATATTTTCTTTGCGTTAATGAGATTAGCTGATGGTACTGTGGTCATTATAAAAAAAATTTGTGTATATTTAACAGTCTCAACACATCGGTTATAAGAAAATATTGTATGCTTGGAATAAGTGCAAATAATATTACACATATTGTATAAAGGCATGTGAATAAAAAAGTATGATTAAGACGGAGAGAACGAACTGTAAGTATAGGGATACATACATACATACATACACAACATATATATATATTGAAGACACATAATCGGATTGGAAGATCGCGCCATTTGTACTTGAAAAAAAAACAACATTATACGACTAATATTTTGATGAATTATTAATTCAATTTGCAACTGATAGAATTTATATGTGTGTTTATATATTTGAATTGCAAGTATACGTGGCTGCGATCGACGATTATGCGTGTTTTCGAGGACCGGTTAAATAAAGATATAACATACAAATATAATAAAGATATAATAATAACATCCTTAAAAAAAATTATTTTATTTCTTATTATTTGATATGCATTATTATTCATCACTGTGTACAAACATTTATAGAACAGAGGAATATTATTTATTTGTAAGAAATAGATATTCTTCTTCTGATTATTATTATTATTACTATTATTATTATTATTATTATTATTCTTATTATTATTATCATTACCATTATAAACATGTATTGAATGTAATAAATTAAATATTGCTGATAATACATAAACATTTAAAAATCATTTTGTTTTTATAATATTATTATAGATTAAAGGGGCAAAATTTGTTTTATCCAAAAATGATTTATATATTGTTCCAACTATCGTTTCTATATGGTATATGACGAATTGAAATATTCATTTTCGTAAGACTGATTCAGACAGTATGAAACTGTAATTGTAACAAATACCGCGGATAATATATATATATATATATATATATATATATATATATATATATATATATATATTATGTATACAGAAAATATATACAGGATATAATATAAATGAGTGAGTTATTATCACAATAATGTAATTTTCATTGCATCAGTCTATGCATTATTTCTTTCATTTTGATTCGTATTACATTTAAAGTGGAAATTTATATAATAACATCTCTCTATTATGTTATAAATAAGATAAAATAAGAAATAAATAAAAAAAAAGAAACAAATTTGATAGATTTAACGAATGGTACATGTCCATTGATATCAATATATTACATATTAGACATTATATCACATATATCTTACACAATTTATTTTAATAAATTTATATAAAATTCTCTCTATAGATTTAAAATCATTAATTTAACTTCGCTTATTAACATTTGGTGGAACAGTTACAAGCATTATCGACTGTTGCTTGAATAAGACCATATTTACCAGTGATCATCCAATCTTCATCTTTTTCGTACAACATTTCACCTATACCACTCGGCAATCCAACACAGACATCACACTTCATCGTTCTCAAACTCAAAATATTTGTTGGCCTAAAGCCTCTCAATGCTTCCACAAACGGGGTGGTGTATACCCAATTTATATCACCCAATAATTTTCTATAATTTAAATCACCTTTAAATATTACTAATTTAGCATCTGACAATTTTGCATATAGTACTTTATCCTTTTCTTTCATCTCTGCAAAATCGTAAGGACTTGTCCAATAAGATTCTTCCTGTATAAAAATATACGATATATGTATTATAGTTGGTGCTACATATAAAATATATAAAACGATATAACTATATGTATATATATGTGTGTGTGTTATTACCTCAATGGTCCAAATATTGTTTTTTAAGTAATCATAAGACAACTGTGCTGTTCTTTCTAATTCCGAATTTGAAGATTTTTTCATATAATCCAATACCCAATAAAAATCAGGAGTGTTAGTATCGCTAACGTACCATGGATAGCGTTTCACATAAAATCGAACTTTTCCGGCTAAGCCAAAATTGACTAGGAAAACTGCTAAGCATATATCAGTGAAAAGTTCATATCCCGCATTATCTAATACCATGTCTACGATATTAGAATCATTTAATTTTTGTTTACTAAGAAGTTGCCAAACAAAATCAGTGGCATTAACAAGTATGTCGTTTTGAAGAGTTGCTAATTGTTCTATAGGATTACCGGTTTGACTACTATCAGATCCTGCGCTTAGAGATAAATCACATCTGAAAATATAATAAATATATATATATATATATATATATATATATATATATATATATATTATATATATATTAGGAATATTAATATTACCTGTTTCCCCAGAGATTCAATTGGATTAATTTAAAGAATTCTTGTTTCTTTTCAACTTGTTCCATTAATTTCGCTCTATCAACTATATCTAACAAATACTTGTTAAGAGTTTTTATGGTATTAAGGGAATTAATGAAAGCATCCCTTTTCTGCTGTTGAAACGGATCATACGCATGTAAAGCATTCCTGTAAAGTCATAGATTATACGGTGTTTATTGCTATGGGGTATAATATGTAGCATATTTTTTTTTCTTTTTTGTTTTATATACACAAACTTACATAAGAAGAAATTTTTGGGCCAGGCTACGATACATGTAGCATTCGCAATACAACCATTCTGTATTAAACCAGGTTGGCGTGGCACCTTCCTTTTCAGTTTTATCCTCCAAGTACTTGTTCCAAACAGAAGCATCATTGGCTTCATCGTTTTCTATCGTCGGTAATATTTTCAAAGTCTTGTTAGTAACGATTTCATTCTTCAATTGACTTATAAATCCAACCATTTGTTTTATTTCTTCCGTAGCATTCTGCAGGATATACAAATCGTATTAATGAACTATAATAACAACAGCATACGTACTATTAAGATCACAATAAAGTACGTTCACCTGTCCAAATTTTTCTGCGATTCGTTCTTTATTGCGACTAAAGTTGTCTATAACTTTCGTTAATATTATGGGTAATCTATCCTTAAGCGTAACGTAAGCGAAACTCCTGTAAAACAGTTCTTTTTATACTATCGTAGAGAGAGAGAGAGAGAGAGAGAGAGAGAGAGAGAGAGAGAGAGAGAGAGAAAAAGAAACAAATCCACCAAAACAAAAGTTCAAAACTTTAAACGAATTCTTTCTGGAAATCAACTTACAATCGTTCTCGAGGATCAGATTAAAATCTATATGTTATATTTACCGCATATAAATCCCAGAAAGACGTAGACCAAAGGGTGTTAAAGTATCTTGAAGATTTGCAATCTCCAACGAATTGGATCTAATCGGCATGGTTTGCTTCGCGTTCGTAGCCATTGATGCGTTAACGTCAGACATAAAACGATTGATATGTGTTCGAGCCTGCAAGACATAAAGGAAAATGATTCTCTTTCATATCTGCAATATGGGCGAATTGAATATTACATAACCCCTTTGTCGTTGGTTTGTTTATCTCGTGTACTTACTTTTTCACGATGTCATTCACGTTTATCTATAGCTTATAAGAATCGTCTGTTTCGCGCATGCGCAGTACCACATTCTGTTTCAATATGAAATTTTGGCGCGTTAACTCTTTGATCGATCGACTTCGTTAAAAAGAAAAAAAAAAAAAAAAAAATATATATATATATAACTTTCGTGATTTACAAAAATTTCGATCAATGATTTTTTTTTTTTATTTTCTTTTTTGTATGTTTACTTCGAAGGTGTTTTTGTATTATTGAATATACTAAAGACTACGTTAAAATCGTTAATTGGTCTATAGGATGGTTTATAGGACGCGTTGGAAAACGAAAAAAGAAAAAAACAAAAAAGAAAAAGAAGAGAGAGAGAGAGAGAGAGAAGGACGATCTTATTTCGTTGCAATATCTATCATTTGTTTTTTGTAAGTATCTAAAACTACAAACTAGAACGATAACTCAGTTACAGATAACCTTAGGGGTTGGATAAACTTTAGTCGGAAGATTGCAACCGGCAAAACAAACCACTCTAACTCCACTCGGCTCGTTGCTTCTCTCGAACTTTTCGTTCGTTCGTACATACGTAACGTTCGCTCTTTCTTTGGGCTTAGGAATGCAAATTATTAAATGACTGCTTCTCTGTCGCTACAGCGCCAATTTTTTTTTTTCGCGCGTCTTCGCAGTTCGACGAAAAAAAAAAAAGAAAAAAGAAGAAGAAGAAGGAAGAAAAGAATAAAGAGAAGAAAAAAAAAAGAAAGAAAGAAAGAAAGAAAAATTACTAGGACGAAAGAAAGGAGGTCTCGATAAGATATTTCATTATGGATCACGTTGTTTCTTTTATTATTCCTTTTCTTTTTTTTTTTCTTCCTCCTCGTCGAGAGGATAAAATCCGTGAGGAAAGATCGCCAACGTTGAAAAAAATTTTTTTCTTTTCCCTTCTCCCCTAACTGTACGTAATAATCATCGAAAAATTTGAAACAATTCGCGGACGTCGAAGCCGAGTCCGTGTATTCTCTCCTATTCTACGTCGTCGAATGAAATCTACGGAACAGGCAATGTTCGAAACCTTCCCAACCCTCCCCTCCCCCACCCTCTCTCTCTCTCTCTCTCCCACCTTTGGGATATCTCGGAGCAATGTTGCTAATTACTACATACCACCGAATGCGGCATAACCCGCGACCCATGAATTCCAACAGTATGGCCGAGCGTGTGCAGGGCTCGAAACTGGATTTGTCTTCCATCTCTCTCTCTCTCTCTCTCTCTCTCTGTCTCTCTCACTCTCCCTATCTCTCTATATCTATCTCTATTTATCTCTCTCTCATTCTCTATCCATCTCTATCTCTATCTCTATCTCTGTTTATCTCTCTCTCTCTCTCTCTCTCTCTATCTATCTATCTATGTATCTCTATCTATCTCACGAGCATTCTCCATTAAATTCTATTTTTTTTTTTAATTCACACGAAGAACTCCCTCCCTCTATCGAAAACAACTGACCTATTACAGTCTACACTTTTATCGAGTATCGCAATTTTGTCGCAATTTTGTCGAATTTTATCGGAACCATTCTTAACCATCTCCTCCGTTAAACTTTAACAGTAAAAGAGGAGATTTTCGTAATTTCTTTTTTCTTTTTTTTTTTTTTTTCATTCATAGTAACGTGGTCAGTCAACGTTGAAGTCGATTAACGATAGAGAGAAAAAGAGAGAGTGAGAGAGAGAGCTTGTGACAAATTTCAAAAGGATAATCATTAAATACGTCGGCCACATGGCTAACTGCAATTTTCAAAATGAAGAACAAACGAGGAAGTTTTCGCGAGATATCAAAACCATACCACCGTTCTAACAACGCCTGTGATATAACATCGGAGTAATTATAGTTGGCAAAGGGGTGGGGGGGGGACTCGACGTTGAATCTTTCTTTTATCATTTGAAATGATTTTATTCCTCATCGTTCGACGAGATTAGTCGAGTAGATGGATATTAAAAGATCCTTATATCGATGTTCGAGTTTTACCCTTGAGAATATCTTGATATTCAACGCGCACTCTCGAACGATTGAAATTATTAAGGTAAGAAGGGATAAGAAAGAGAAAGAGAAAGGGAAAAGGAAAGGGAAAAAATCGCGCGAATCGGATAAAAGTATTAAAATATTTGTAAAGGATCGGGGTAACAAAATTAAAAATCAAATATCTTTAGATTGGAACGGGATCTTTTGAAAATTGTTCAAAGCGTTAAATAAATTCATTTAATAACGTTCCCCTCTCCCTCCTTCCCATCCCGTTCGCGTTGGCATCGTTTATAAACGATTGAAGGAGATCGAGCGTATTTTAAATTGGAATAAGAAGGAAAAGGAAGAAGATGGTATGAAAGAGAGAAGAGAAAAGGGAAAATGATGTAATTAAAATGTATCTACGTGAAATATCGTGAAAATATAATTGGGATGGTCTCCCTCTCTCTCTCTCCCTCTCCCTCCCTCACTCTTTCTCCCTCTCTCTCTCTCTCTCTCTCTTTCTCTTTCTCCCTATCTTTCTCTCTCCTTGTAGAAATCTTCGAGCAATAAAGATTTGCACGCTCTGAAGGACGTTGGATAGTTGCGAGAAGTTATTCGACTTTCTTTCTCTCTTTCAATCTCTCTTTCTTTCTCTTACGCGCGCGCGCACACGCGGAGCACACACACACACACACACACACACACACACAGAGAAACACAGACGAGCGCACACATACAGAGAAAGTTAGTATTGCGTTGTACAGGAAGCTCGGGTTGAATTAGGTAGAATGTAAATGATAGGAAAGCTGCAAGTTCATTATTACCGGCGGACGTAATACCACAGAATTGTTCGGGAAACTTTTCTGAATGGCAGTTAATTATAATTAATATCACATTGTCTCTAAGTAACAGAGAGAGAGAGAGGGAGAGAGAGAGAGAGAGAGAGAGAGAGAGAGACTTCGTACGCGTACTTACGTACTCTTATAAGAATCGCCAAAAACGCGCACTGCCACGAAGTTTCCTTCACTTACTTCTTTTACTTCTACTTCTACTTCTACTTCTACTTCTTCTTCTTCTTCTTCTTCTTCTTCTTCTTCTTCTTCTACATTTCGAAAAAGCTTCCTTGCGCCGCGGCCCGATATAAAATTACATCGAGTTAACGAAAGCTCGATTGTTTTCGATCCAAGAAGTTCTTTCTTTCTTTTTTTCATTTTTTTTTTTTTTTTGTTTCCATCAAAGCAACGATGCTTTTTTCATAGTTCCGAGGCATCGTCCCTTCATGTTATTTCATATCGAAACTTTGATATTATTGTTAGAAGAGAAGAAATAAATAAATAATGAACGATTTCGATATATAGTGGCTCGAATTGAAAAAGGGTAATTGAAGAAGCGAAAGAAAAAATTCGACTACAAAATCACGATCGCGTCGCCTAAAAAAAAAAGAAGAATAAAATAAACGAAACATCAACGACAAAAGAAAATTACGAATACAAACAAGAAGATTATCGATCGATCTATCGAGAATACGAAGTTTATCTTTTTCGATAGTACGAATTCGTCCTTCGAAATTTTTTCTTCCCAACGCGGGAATTTTCACGCACACACGCACACGCACACTCTCTCTCTCTCTCTCTCTCTCTCTCTCTCTCTGTCTAATTCTTTCTCTTTACAAAAAAAGAGAAAAGAAAAAAAAAAACATCTTCGAATTCCTTGTTTCTCCGAAGTCGTTGAATTAAATCCGTGTTTTACCGGTGAAAAACGTCTGTCTAATTGCAGATATACAAGCGGCTCTCACACTTTTTACAGAAAATTCTATTGAATCGTATATATCGGATTGTAACGTCGATTCGAACTTCTCCTGTGACCTCTACTTAGACAAAAAGAAAAAGGTGGAAATAGAAAGAGAGAAAAAGAAAAATAAAGGAAAAGAGAGAGAGAGAGAGAGAGAGAGAGAGAGAGAGAGAGAGCGAGAGAGCGAGAGAGTTCTTCAAGAGGAAAAAGAAATACAAAAAAATAGTGGAAACTTGTAGAGACTTCTTTTCTGCTATAGAGAAAGAGAGTAAAAGAAAGATAGTGACAGAAAGAGAGAGAGAGAGAGAGAGAGAGAGAGAGAGAGAGAAAGAGAGAGAGGAGGAGGAGGAGGAGGAGGGGGATGAAGGGTAAAGGAAAAAGTAACTTCAACGATCGAATCGAATCGCTAGTTTTAAACTGCACCCGAGGAAGTCCACCTCCTCCCGGTGATTGCTTTTCGCGTTTAATACGAAACAGGGCGTAAGTCAATTTGTATCTTACGTAATACGTGCCAGCCAGCATTCGCGTTCTCTCTCTCTCTCTCTCTTTCTCTCTCTTTCTCTCTCTCTCTCTCTCTTTTTCTCTCTTTCTATCACTATCTCACTTTCTCCCTTATCCTTTTCCGTAGGGCATGATTTTCTCGTTTATCTCCTGCCTCTCGAGTTCTCTTCCATTTTACCTGCCGGCGTGAAGTCGAAAGCTAAGCGAAATTACAAAATCTCAGGGAGATCGATAAACTCGTCGATGAATTTTTCAACGTTAGATGGATTTCTTATTTCTCTCGTTCGTACCGTAACACTTGGATATCACATAATTTTAATCTGTCCCTTTGAAAGCGATCACCGTCGCGATAAGCGTTTCCCCTTTTGTTCGATTACCATCGACGAAAATGTTAATACGTTTCAATTAAAAGTCGAACGATCGTAGGAAAATCTATTATTCGATATTTCCTTTGGCCATTATAAAGGATCATTTGTTAACAGTCGGCGTTAGAATATCGTCACCTTTTTTTCGAGATAATTGTGGGAAGCGGGTGAGTCCGAGTTTGGTTATTCGTAGTTATACGGATTAATATTAGTTTGGGGAAAAAGAAATCCATTAATTTTACGTTAACTCGAAAGAATAATTAATGGATTTCTTTTTCCCCAAGCTATATATACATATATATTTGATTCATTTATAAATTATCTAAGTATAATTAATTAGTTGAATGTACATGTAAAATATTGAACATACTTTGCATAGCGTTTCGTAAACATTTCGATATATATATATATATATATATATATATATATATATATATATATCATTACATTTGTATAAAAATAAACCAGAAGAAATACGGGACGAGTAGATTCTAGAATGCAAGTTACAAATAATGATCACGTTAATTAATTAAAACAGTCTCTTGTAGGAAGGAATAACTCGAGGAATTTTGAATAAAACGTAAATGTGGTATTTGAAAAATTTGTTCAAAGTTTTCCCTTTTACGATAATAATGAAGCGATAACATTTTTAAATTAATTAAATTAAACTACGATTTTTTTCTTTTCTTTCTTTTTTTTTTTTTTTTTTTTGAGCAAAGAAAAAGGCGTAGGGCCATTAGTCCGTAGGCCTGGTTGATTGGGTTCAACCTTTTCTCTTTTCTTTTTCCTTTTATCTCTGGATTTTCAGCCGACTAACTAGCTACTAATTTATTTCATTTACGGTGTACAAAACCTGGATCGAAAATATTTTTTTGTCCGATATCGAACATAATTCGAGAAACGTAACCCAAGTCAGACTATAACAATGATAAATTCGTTCTTTCACGTATATGATGTTTTATTTGTTTATTTATCTATTTATTTATTTATTTATTTTTCTCTTAAAATGAAAGCGACAATATTATTTGATGGTCTTTCTGTTTTTGATATCTTGTTTACGATTTCTTTCTATCGACGATTATAGAAAATGGAAACAAAATAAAAAAATAAAAAGAGAGAGAGAGAGAGAGAGAGAGAGAGAGAAAGAAAGAAAGAAGAGAACAAAAACTAAGGAAAAATAATTTCCTTCCCGCCGTTTATTTCTTTTTCCACGATGGAATGCGACGATAAGGAGTTTCTCTTAAGTGAGAAAATACGCGATGTCGGTTGTAATGTCTTTACGAAAAGCCTATAAACGATTTAGCGGTAATGGAAGAGGACGGTAGTATATGCCCAGGGGAGGAGGGTTGGGGAGGTGGAAGAGGAGGAGGAGGAAGAGGAGGAGGAGGTGGAGGAGGTGGAGGTGGAGAAGGTGGAGGTGGGGGTGGGCATGGTTGGTGTGAGCGACCGAAATAATAGGGCAATTGTTATGCCAAAGCACGGTAGGCAGAGGATCAGAATACGACGTTCCCGATAAGACACGACCCTGGGCATACTTAACGAACTTACTATAATACACTTTTGTGACCGCCGGACGGTACGTACGTCTGTCTACATTCTTCCAAAGGATCCTCTTTTACGATCGATTCCGAGATCTTTCTTATCGGTGATTCGTCAACAAAATAAAAAACAAAAAAAAAAGAAAATAACTAAAAGAATAATTATATCCAGTTCTCTTTTTCTTTGTCCTTTGTTTATCTCTCTCTGTTTTTTTTTTTTTTTTTCTTTTATTTTGTTCCTCTTCTATAATCGTCGACGGAAAGAAATCGCAAACAAGATACCAAAGATGGAAAAACTATCAAATAATATGAATAACTATATCGCCAATAAAATAAAACAAAAATGATTAAAACCCTCTCCCCCCACCCCCACCCCTCAGCCCCATCACCCTCCGATACTTCTCAATTTATTGTCCTTAACAGAGATAAGAAAAACTTTTCTTCGTTTATCGTTATTATACGTGTGTATGTATATATATATATATATATATCTTGTCTATATAATGCGATGAAAAAATTTCGCTCGATCTAGAAATATAAATAATTTTTCTTTTAAGCTCCTTCCTCTTTTAATTATGAGATTTTAATACAGGATCGGGCCGAAAGTTCTTAGAGACTTTTAGTAGTTTTACATTCTGAGAAGAAGAGGGGAAAAAAAAATTAATAAATAAAAGAGTCTCGAAGGGGAGTAATCGATTATTAAAATAGCCCGAGAAACTTTTCATCCAACCTCGTAGATAAATAAATAAAAAAAATGAAAAAAAAAAATAAATAAATAAATAAAACCTCGCTACGTTTGTTTATTAAATAATACCTTCCTTTATGAATTGAATCTTTAATGTTGGGATACATCGATTCTTTCTAAGCGCGTATTCTCGATCGTCGATCCCTCATATCTTGGGACGTTAAAATTGATTGTTAAAAAAAAAAAAAAAAGAGAGAGAAAGTTATATATCTATTCCCATATAATGGACGGTATTTGTATGAGTGCATGAAGATAGTTTACGTTTCACATATCGTGTGTATTATTCGATTATATAAATTCACGAAGGATTACGTAACACGGGTGTATATAATAGATTCTCAACACAGCTGGTCTAGGTTTTCTCGTCTCAACATCTCAAAATTACACTGTAGATTTTCATAACGTTCTGTAATTCCGACGGGCGGTCTTAAACTTTCCAACGGCAGCTTGCGTTACTGTGGTTGAGATGAGAAAATGAGAGAGAGAGAAAATGAGAGAGAGAGAAAATGAGAGAGAGAGAGAGAGAGAGATAAAGCGACAAAGATGGAACTAGCGATCTTAATTTGTTTTCAGATCGGCCAACTCTAACAAATTGTACGTAGGGATTTATTATCATTAAAGAATAAATTTCTAATTCGTTATTAAGTTTTCAATTGCATATGGATTATTTGAAAACAAAAAAGAAACACAAAAAAGAGAGAGAAAGAGAGAGAGAGAGAGAGAGAGAGAGAGAGAGAGAGAGAGAGATAAAGCGACAAAAATGGAACTAGCGATCTTAATTTGTTTTCAAATCGACCAACTATAACAAATTGTACGTAGGAATTTATTATCCATTAAAGAATAAATTTCTAATTCGTTATTAAGTTTTCAATTGCATATGGATTATTTGAAAACAAAAAAGAAACACAAAAAGAGAGAGAGAGAGAGAGAGAGAGAGAGAGAGAAAAGAAAAACCGAAAAGGATCTCGAGAAAGAAAAAAAGAAAAGTCATTTTCGAATAGGCAAATCTTGAAAGGTCGGTCGGAAGGAAGGATCCTTTCGAAACGCAAAGCAGAAACGAAATTCGGTACGGAAGATAAAAGGGGACGTGGTCGCTTTACGGTAGACATCCGCCGAGACCACGTTTGAAAGAACGACAGGATTACGTTTCCTTCAATTTCCTCTTTTGAGGATGAAAGGAGACACACTCGACGGTGCGTGTAGAGTCTTCCACCGTACTTTGTCCTATTATACAAATCGGAGATAAAAAGTCTCCGGCGCAAATTTAATAAATTTAATTCGCTATTCCAATGTCACAATAAAGAAATTAATATTACATATTACGTGGGGGAAAAAGTTTATCCATACCGGATACGTTAAAGAGTCGACGATGATCATTATTTCTATTCCAAACTAATATTTTCATTTTACGAGATAATCATAAGGAGATGACGTTTAGATTTTTCTATAAAGTTAATTGATTTATCATTATTATTATTATTATTATTATTTTTTTTTTTTTTAATATTTTAATCTTCTATATAATCTATTTTTTTTTTTTTGCGTTCGGTATAATTATACTGCGATAATTATTATAATTTATATTTGAAAGATATCGCAAAATATTCGGATATGAAGTAATTTCTTTTTGAGGCTAAATTAAATGCGAAAGAAATTTTTTATTAAATACGTATATATATAAAATTATATATTTAAAGTTACATACATCCATTATATATAAAAGGTTAAACTCAAATTTTGGTAATTATTGCTGGATTATTTTATACCGAAAGGAACCGATTAATCATAAAATCACTTAGGATTATAATTAAACCGAGATTTTCTTTTTACGCGGTTCTCAGATAAATCCTGTAGTGTATCGGGGCGTCGTGTGCAATAAAGGGACAAATGTAGAAATGGGGAAAGGAAATACGGGAAGGGAGAACAAAAATTGTAGATCCGAATGGAATTAATTAGAGCTGGAATCTGATCACGAAGAGGATCGAACGTGCGTGGATGAGAGGTGGGTGGAAGTGGGCGTTAGGAGGAGAGGAGGAGAAGAAGAGGTGGAGGTGGAGGTGGAGGTGGAGGTGGTGGAAACGGGATTACAATTCCAGAATACCGAGCGAGTCAAGCCTCAGCACGTTCGGCTTCACCCTCATCGTAGGTATCGCGATTACGAGTCCGTACGGGCCATTAGCTCGCCGTTTGAAATTCGTAAACGTATTGCGGATTCTCTGACTTCCGGTTAAAGGGTGGGAGGGAGAGAGGGAGAGAGGGAGGGAGGGAGGAGGGGAGGAGGGGTTCATATTGCCGTTCGATGGATTCCTCACGATGTTTTCCTCACGATGCTTTCCTCTCGCAGTTTTGAATACACTCGGATCACGCGAATTCACGACGCCTCTGAGAGATTCATTGTTATCAGCCATTATCCACGTGTACGTCCCATTAATTCCCGCACCCGCAATTAACTTTCGAATCAAATAATTTGGAATTTTTAACGTTGAATTTTTATTCAAAATATCGAAATGTTTGCGCTGCCGGATATGGGGAACGGTAGTATTTGCATTATAGAGTCGATAACTACGAGCGGCTATGTAGTTGGAACATTTTTTTTTTTTCTTCTCCTCGCGCTCACAGTTCCTGGTACGTCTATATACGTTAGTATATATGCGAGTATGGTTACTCTTTAATGTACGCTCGTACGAACGAGAGTTGGCCTACGATTTATAACGGGAGTTTATAAAGGATTTATATATATATATATATATATATATATATATATATATATATATATAATAATATAAGATTTATATAATAATATATAATAATATATAATATATATATATATTTTTTTATAATAATATATAATATATAAGATTATGTATATATATATATATATATATATATATATATATATATATATATATATATATATAGAAATGTATAATAATTTACTTATGTTCAGGCACAAAAGTAATCATGATTTTAACGGAAACGATAGTATAATGATAATAATAATAATAATTATTATTATTACTATTATTGTTATATAAATATAATATAAATAATGTATTATTATTATTATTATTATTATTATTATTATTATTATTATTATTATTATTATTATTCATTCGTTTGCCGAAAGGAATATTTGCTTTAATAATCGTTTGAAATTGTTATAATTCGAAGCTCTCGCGAATCCCTTTGTCGGCTAACGTCCAGGCCCCTTTCTTCCAAGTTTGTAAACGGATTGCGGATTCTCTCTCTCTCTCTCTCTCTCTCTCTCTCTCTCTCTGTCGGCAAACAGCAAGAACGTTCCTAAGGTTACTTGATTGCACGGATTCTCTTCGTTAAATTCGCACCGATAAATGTGGTTTACGTTCTACAAGTATTATTCCTTCGGAAACTCGTAGTAGATATTCGAGGTATTCGTCGACTATCGAGAACTCGTCGACGATATTTCGATATGAGATCGATACGATATCGAGAGAAATTCATACCATTTCGAATACGAGTTATCGTGCTCTCGGTGAGAACGAATTTTCGCGTGTTAATATATATTTTTCTAGACATTATTAAATAATGGGGGGAATATATCGACTAGGCAGAGGGCTTGACGCAAGTTGGCTTTCAAATTAAAAGATAAATAAAAAGTGCAAAAAGAAATTGAAAAAGGAGAGGAAGGAGGAGCCGGCGGGGGGAGGAGGGGGGGAGGAGCAGGGGAAAAAAAATAAAAAACAAAAAAAAGAGAGAAATAAATCTATGGTTATTAAGGTAATAACTTTAAAGATTAACAAGTCGTGTTTTACTCGTGCCGCTATTTTTCTTTTTTCTTTTTTCTTTTCTCTCTCTTTTT
>OU426851.1:28523890-28533890 GCA_911387685.1 Dolichovespula media | reverse complement strand
AGTAATATTAGAATTTCGTTATTATAGACCACGATATCGCGAGAATTAGGATTCAAAAGGATCGATTCGAGTGGTGTATATATATATATATATATATAAAAAGAAAGAAAAAAAATTAATGGAGGTTGCGTGGTGGGGGTGGGGGTGGGGGGAGGGGAAATATCGCGACTATCGCGTTGCTAATTAAATTAGGCCCGTCCTTTTATTCATTGCGAATCGCCGTTGAAATAACAGGTGTAATCAAGGCCTAGCCCAATCCGGTTGGCTGCACGACTTTTCATTAGAGTTTGCACTGAAGGTTCGGCGATTTTGTACAATGCGAACGGCCAGATAATCGACGAACTTCGGCACAATGCTTCTCTCTACCCGAATCATCCTTTTCCGATTCGCATTGTCTTCGTTAAAGGAAGCATGCAGCGTGCTCGCTTCGAAAATAAATGATAGGCAATACGAATTCGTTTTTATTTTCTATTTTTTTATTTTATTTTTTATTCCTTTTCATCTCCTCGCCGTAAAATTTTCTACCTTCATTTAGATACGATACATACATACATAT
Organism: Dolichovespula media; assembly: GCA_911387685.1. NCBI lineage: Eukaryota > Metazoa > Arthropoda > Insecta > Hymenoptera > Vespidae > Dolichovespula > Dolichovespula media. Next base: position 28,533,334 of record OU426851.1, on the reverse strand, counting down.
ATATATATATATATATATATATATATATATATGTATGTATGTATATGTACATATTTTTTAATTATTTTATTTTATTTTATTTTATTCTTTTTTATTCTAAAACAACCACGTAATAAATTATTAATTATCGCGTAACGTTATCATACCGTCATATTTTTTCTCCACTTTTATTTCGTATTTCAAAAATTATCATGTTATTCAGTAATTTTTTTAAACACATACACACACAGAGAGAAAGAGCGAGCAAGAGAGAGAGAGAGAGAGAGAGAGAGAGAGAGAGAGAGAGAGAGAGAGAGAGAGAAGGAGAGAGAGAGAATGTGAAATCCATTTCGTTTGAGAGAAATTGGTTGCGCAAAAAAGGTTTCGAACGTAAAAGATCCACTTTTTCGAAAAGCGTGCGTATTAAAATTGCAAAGGGTAGTGGTCGAACGATAAAAACCTTTTCCAAACGAAATCGCATGATAAACGACAAGAACAATTTTTGATAGCGATCGAACGATTTTTGTTTCCGAATATGTCGGGGACATTTCTCCTTTTTTTTTCTCCGTTTCGTTTTGTTCACTCCTTTTCTCTCTCTCTCTCTCTCTCTTTATTTATTTATTTATTTTTTTCTTTCTCTTAGTCTCATCTTCGATGATAATATTTTAACGTTTGATTATATAATACATTTAATAATAATTACATCGTGTATTTCATCGTAAACGCGAATGTTGGGATAAGAGGGTGAGGAGGGAGGGAGGCGCGAGGGCGTGGTCGGGGATGGGGGGGGGGGGGAAACAAATCGAACGAAATCACGAAATCTGTTTAATTGAAATGTCATTTTATCCGCGATCGAGATTATTCCCAATTATATCGCGTACTAAAGCTTAACGCTAATCATATTAATAATCGTTTCGTAAACAGTAAAATCATCGTCACGGCCGCGAGCACGCTCGTAATAATGAATTAAAATCATCGGTTGCATTATCAGAGAGAGAGAGAGAGAGAGAGAGAGAGAGAGAGAGAGAGGATTCATTAGTTCCGCCGCAGAACCGTCTGTTTTATCTGCTTATTCGTTAAACCTCAATACAATCGGTGATCGTAGATTGCATCGAAATTTATTGAAAATTAAGCATTGCCGACTGTAAAATAATGATTTTTATGGCGAGTGGGGGAGGGGGCACGGAAACAATCTCATTTCCTCAACTGGAGAATCCTATTAATTGGTTATAATTAATGTTTCAAATTTGACCGGTCATTATCGATCGACTATATATATATGCGACTATGGTTTTATAATTGCTTAATATTTTTGCATATTTATCAGGCGCGATAATTTCGTTGACGAGAATAATTCGATCGAAAGTTCGAAACTTGACTTATTTGTGTGACACATTTAAAACGTGATACTTACGTGATAGCCTTATTAGATATTTGCAACGAAAACATTTAATTATTATTCTTTTCATTCGATTTTTGTTTTTTATTTATTTATTTATTCATTCATTCATTCATTCATTGATTTCAAAAACATGTCAATATATCGTACGTGTATATATATATATATATATATATATATTCGACGTATATGATTCGATCGCACGAGCGTTTTAATTTCAATTAAAAATTTGTACGTACGCCTTAACGTTAATTAATCTCCGATAGGGTCCCCTCCCCCTAATGAAAATCCTTCCGTGCTTTCGTCCCGTCGACCTTACCGTCGCGTAAAGTTAATCCTCGTTTTAGTATGCTACCAGCGAGTTGCCCGTTACAAGATCGCTTCAGCACAATAACTGCCGAAATAACCCCGAGCGCTTGATATATACTCTCCAAGCCCCTATCACCTTACTTACCAGAGGGTATCCTCCTCTGTTCAACTTTACGTACCTATAATCACCAGGACAAACATATCGTCCTAACCGGTTCAATCCTCCGATCGTAGATAGGGCCACGTTTCTCCTCGAGGATTTCTCTCGACGATCACTCTCACGTTCTTCTCCACATCTCTTTTTTTCGTTCTCCATCTTTTTAAGAAACCTCGGCGGCTTCGCGCACGAACATACCGAGATTACATGACGATGTGTAAAAAAAAAAAATAATAATAATAATAATAATAATAATAATAATAATAATAATAAGAAGAAGAAGAAGAAGAAGAAGGAGAAGAAGAAGAAGAAGAAGAAGAAAAGATAACAGGATCCTTGTGCGTTTCGTCGAAGTAGAGAGTATGTACGTATTTTTTTTTTTTCTCTTTCTTTTTATCGATAAGAGATGCACGCGTCAAACATAGAAATAAGCATTATCATGTTCTGTTCTTTCTCTTTCTCTCTTTTCATTTGAAGATTACTTTTCTTTTTTTCTTTCTTTGTTTTTTTTTCTTTTTTTTTTTTTTTTATATTTTAATGAAATCGCGATATCACGAACGAGATCGAATATTTTATTTATCGCAAACGAGATGGTACTTACCTCCTTGATTGTCGTTAAGTTATCGAAAGGTGACAAGAAGAAAAAAATAAAAATTGTAATAATTACGTTAATTTTGTTGGGGAAGGGGGTAAAGGTTTAGAATGAAATAAATCACTCTCGCATTCATCTTCGTGGCAGTAGTTGCACGCCAAAATTTTATTACATATGTCTGGTGTACTCAGAAGAATCTCTCGTCGCTATCCTTCCCTCTCCCTTTCTCTCTCTCTCTCTCTCATCATCATCATCATCATCATCATCATCATCATCATCATCATCATCATCATCATCATCATCATCATCATCATCATCATTATCACTTTCCCTTCCCCGTTCGTACATTCTTTTTTTCTTTATCATAACTTCCTTTATTTATTTATTTTGTTTTTCCTTTATAAATAACAACATTCAAATCAACGGCGCAAAGCATATAATAGTGTTATAATAATATATCACATCACATACAATATATGTAATATATATATATATATATGTATATAATGATATATCATTACTTCGATAGTCCTCCTTAAAATTCGTATATTTGTATATTTATATTTATATATTTATATTTATATTTATATTTATATTTATATTTATATTTATATATATTTATATATATATATTTATATTTATATTTATATTTATATTTATATTCATTTATTTATATATTTATATTTTCCGATGTGTTATGTATACATATATACCTTCCTGTTAATTCGTTCCTCTTATACGTTTTTAACGACTAGACGGGCAGTTCGTGTTACGTTGATTTGTTAATTAAAAAGGCTAAGGATGAAAATATTCTCGCTAATTATAAGATCTCTCTTTCTCCTTTATAACCATTTTTAATCGTTACTCTCTCCTCCCCTTATCTTTCTCTCACCAACTCTTTCTCGCGTTTATCTCTCTCTCTCTCTCTCTCTCTCTCTCTCTCTCTCTCTCTCTCACCCCCTTTTCTCTTCTTCTTCCTCTTCTTCTGCTCGTATTCGTCACCTTTGCCTTTATTTATTTTTTTTATTATTTTTTTTTTAATTTATTTAATTTTAACACAAAACGGCCATTGACAGAACGACACGGCAAGCTCTACGTTTAAAGGGATGGACGTCGTGTCGTTCTTTAATGCTAATTCGAAACTTAACTCTACGTAATTCTCTCTCTCTCTCTCTCTCTCTCTCTCTCTCGCTCTCTCTCTCGCTCTCTCTCTCGCTCTCTCTATTATCTCACACTTTTAGTTTCGTTATTATCTATATACTCCTATGTACAGGATATCCGCAGTTGACAGGAGGATATAAATCTTCTCCTCATTTTTCCTTATCTCGCGTTTATTACTTCTTTTTATTTTCTTTTTACGTATTTCTTTTTCCCTTCCTCCCTCCTTTCCTTCCATCTTTCCTTCTTTCTTTCTTTCTTTCTTATTTTTTTTTTTTTTTTTTTTAATCATCTCACTCAAGCCCACATTCGACGAATTTATCCTACTTTACGCGTGCGAGTTTTTTTCCTTTTTTTTCTTTTTTTTTTGGTTTTTATCCTTTTTCGTTTGCTCGTTCGCGACCTCTTTCCTTTTTGTTTTTCCTTTTTTTATTCTTTTTTTTTTTTATTTTACGTCGACGTTCATCGCCGTCTCTCCCTTATCTAGTACAAATTATGATTAGCCCGACGAAAATCGTAGAAAGTATATCATGTAATAAAATACGAACGTGAGCCTGAGTGATGTGTCCATTTTTGTTTTCTTTCTTTTTTTTAGTTTATCTTTTGACTTTTTACCTTTCCACTCTCTCTCTCTCTCTCTCTCTCCCGCTTTACACATACATACATACTATGCGAGTGGTAATTATTACTGTTATAGTTACTATAATAATAATAATTATTATTATATTATTATCATTATCGTTATCATTACCATTATCATTATCATTATTATTATCATTATTATTACTATTATTATTATTATTATTATTATTATTATTATTATTATTATTATTATTATTATTATTAGTTATATTATTACTATTAATCATTATATTATAATAGATCATGACTCAACGATCCGAGGATCGGAGAGTCGTGAAAAGTTTATTTTTTTTTGTCGTTCGCTTTATTTTTGCGCGCGCGCGCGCGCGTTCGACGATGCGTTGTTACAAAATTTTCAATAATATCCATACACGATCGCGGGAAAGAAGAAAGGGAAACGATTTTAACGAATAGTAACCGGGACAAACGTGAAGATCTTTAGGATTGAAAGGAAACATTTGGTTTTATCTCTTGTAGTTGTTGATTTGTTTTCTTTCGGTTTTTTATCTTTCGTTCGGGTGCACGATAATTCACACGAGTTGTCGTTAATAAAACAACAACGAGGACAACAACAACAACAACAACAACAACAACAACAACAACAACGACAACAACGACAACTATTACAACAACAACAACAACGACCAGTAGCATTCTTTAATCCTTACTTTAATGCTTCGAGCTATGCCGTAGCTACTAGCATCAACTCCTTTACGCGGAATACCTTGACTCCTCTCTCTCTCTCTCTCTCTCTCTCTCTCTCTCTCTTTATCTTGAACCTGTTGCTTTAAACAAGATGTACCTTGAATAATGGATATTCCTAAGTAGTTCCAAGTCAGCTTAATCCGGCGCTCGTTTACCTCCTCGCTTCGCGAAAGATCTACGTTTCTGTCTGCAGTGCGCGTTCGCGGTTTAATTCCCTCTCCTCGACTAATTAACATACGCATTAATTAACCTCCACCCACCGCATCTCTCTCTCTCTCTCTCTCTTGTCTGTCTCTCTCTCTCTCTCTCTGTCTCTCTTACCTGTCTCTCTCTCTGTCTCTCTTACCAGATCAGCCAATCATCCGCAATTCACGAACGTATCGGAACGTGTTTATTTTTTTTTGTATCAATCAACGTGAGAGAATTTCAATCGATTAAGTTCAAAGTAATGATAAAGTCAAAAGTGATAATCCAATGAATTATTTTCCTTTACGACGATCGTAGTGGATGCGTCGTCCTACGATTGAATTTTTCGTGATTGCCGAGGTATCAAGGGAATACAAATTTTGTTGAATAATTACTGATCGATAAGTAATATTCTTCCTTTTTGTTTTTCCTTGTTCTTTCTTTTTTTTTTGTTTTTTTTTTTGTTTTTTTTCTTTTACGTCGCACCATCGCTGGAAAAGTAATGGTATTAAGAAGGTGCAATTGCCTCGATGCGTATTTTAACATTTACGAATCGTAATACGTAATCTCTCTGTACGTTTTTCAAGCGATTATCCTTTCGACCATTTAAATACACACACACACACACAGATATACGTAGTACTTATTTACTATAACAAAAAGGCCATTTAAACGAAAAAAACAACAAAATTCAAAACGATCGAAATGCCATAAAAGAAAGAAGAAAAAAAGACGACGACGACGACGACGACGATGACGACGACGACGACGATGATGATGATGATGATGATGATGATGATGACGTTACGTGCGATAATTCTGAAGGAATTATGGAAATGAAACTGTCGAGAAAGATGAAAGATCAGAGAGATAGAAAGAGAGAGAAAGAGAGAGAGAGAGAGAGAGAGAGAGAGACAGAGAGAGAGAGACAGACAGACAGAATGAAAAAGAAAGAAAGAGAGAGAGAGAGAAAAGGAACGATATTAACAAAAATATGCTGTCGTGGGTAACTTGAAATACTCGTAGCATCGCTAAAGCAGCGAGAGAGAGAGTGAGAGAGAGAGAGAGAGAGAGAGAGAGAGAAAGAGAGAGAGAAAGATGTAACTAAATTTTCATTTTTCCGCTCGAGTGAACTCGCGCCCGCGTCCTTTCCTGCTTCTGCTTCAGCTTTTGCTTCTGCTTTTGCTTCTGTTTCTGCTTCCCGACAGCCCCCGACCCACCACCCCCTTTTGCCACCCCCGTCCGTTCACCCGTCCGCCCGTCCGTTCGTAGGCGCACGCGCGCTCGCGCGCGACACGACGTGACTTTAATTACGTTCGCCGGAGTAGTCACGGATAACACGTGCCGCATCCCTCCCGTGCCAAGATAAATCTTTATGTAATGCACGTATTTTTCTCTCCTCTTCCACGTTTTTTGCTAGGTCGGAGGTGGTGCCGGCGGTGGCAGATTTCCTGCGTGAAAACGGCCAACCGGGACGACGGGCGTTAAATAATGCGACAAAACGTGCAACGAAAGTACCTCGAGGGACGAGTTCTATCTTCTCTCTCTCTCTCTCTCTCTCTATCTATCTATCTTTCTCTCTCTCTATCTATCTATCTATCTATCTCTCTCTCTCTCTCTCTCTCTACGTCTCTTTACATCTGTATACGTACACGTGCGTGCTTTCGTGCGAGTGCGTTTGTTGAATTTTGCGTGAACGCAAGCGCACACTACGAGTTTTGTTTTCACAGCGGGGTAAAGCACTCTCACGGAAACTACCCCTGGGAGGAACGGGAACAAAAGGGCTAACGGAAGTGACACTTTCGGAACATAATCGGTAGCTGTTTTCAAATGAAGATTAGTTTACCCGCTGCTTGGATTTCTTTTCTTTATTCTTTCTTCCTTTCTTTCTTTCTTTCTTTCTTTCTTTCTTTCTTCTACTTTTCTCCTTTTTTAATGGCTTGATACTCATTGCTGTTTCCTTTTTTCTTGTTGTTGTTGTTGTTTTCCCTCTCTCTCTCTCTCTCTTTTACAATTCATTGTAAGAGATCTCATTTCATTTCAATTTCGTTAATCGATTAATTATCGTTTACCTCTTTTCCATCCGTACAATTTGATAGATCAAATTGGTTAGACGTCGAGCAACAGTATTATTATCCCCCCCCTCCCCCACCCCTCTTTGTAGATCCGAAGTTTATTGAATCAATAAAAGATTTCGCGTCGTTAACGTTACGATGGTCGATGTTTGCAAGGACGAAACGACACGATGCTCGACGTGCGCGCGCGCGCTTTCTAATCCAAAAAAATCCACGCGACACAACGAACGAATAACGAACGAACGGCTAGGGAGGGATAAAAGAGAAATAAAGGGGAAAATGGGAATCGTCGGGTGAAAGGATCTCGTTCGAGATCTTCGTCGAAGAAATGATTTCAATGGAGGATCGGGCGGGGGAGGGTGGGGGGTTAGTAAGGGTGAGATTTGGATGGTAGCCCCGTTTTGGATAAGAAAAACGGATGTCTGAACGTCAGCTCTTTAAAGGTAGTCTTAGATCGAAGATCCGTGCAAATAATAATATTCTGCTTCTTTAATATTCATTCGCTATCGTCTATCTCTCTCTCTCTCTCTCTCTCTCTCTCTCTCTCTCTCTCTCTCTCTCTCTCTCTCTTACTAGCTCTTACCCTTTCCTTTGCACGTTGTACTTTTCTCCATCTTCATCTTCTTCATTTTTCCTTTTTTTTTTCTTTTTATTTTTTATCTCCGTTTTAACCTCTTCTTGTAAGAATATCGGGGACGTGCGAAATCTGACGTTTTAATCTCAACTATCCAGATGGGTTCCGCGATTTCGTATATGAAAAAATAAAGAGTAAATCGACAAGGAGAGAGAAAGAGAGAGAGAGAGAGAGAGATTAAGATAGAGTCGTTTCTAATAGAGTACTTTTGAAAGAAAATCGATGTTAAAAATAATGTTTGTATTTAATAATAATAGTAATAATAATTACAATAATAATAATTATAATAATAATAATAATAATAATAATAATAATAATAATAATAATAATAATAATAATAATAATAATAATAATAATAATAAGAGAGGAAATAATTTCATCCTTGAAGTCTCACGAACGAATCGTTTGATGTTTGCTTTCGATATTGCAAATTAATAAACGATAAATTTTTGACAAACTTCCTACGCTGACATGATACAATAGAATATAAAAATATTAAAAAGGTGAGTCGAGATTCGCACGTAAACGACCTTCTCTCTCTCTCTCTCTCTCTCTCTCTCTCTCTTTCTCTCTTCGCTGTGCTGATCTGCCGGGGTTGGGTGGGGGGAGGGGGAAGGATCTGTCGGCGCGGCATGAATATTTGTTTTTTGTTTTTTTTTTTATCTTTTTTCTTTTCTTTTCTCTCTCTTTTTTTTTTCTCTCTTTGTTTACTGATACATTACGGCGTTATACAATATTTTACATTGAAAGCGATAGTCGTTGCACTTTGTGATTTGCCATTAATCTCGTTCGTCTCGTCCCGTCTCGTCTCGTCTCGTTTCGTTTCGTTCCGTTTCGTTTCGTTCGTTCCATATTCTTTCATTTACTTACTTACTTACTTATTTATTTATTTATTTATTTATTTATTTATGTTTTCATTTTTTTTTCCTTCCTTACCATTCTCCACCTCACACGTCGAGCTATCCCTCCTCTCCGTTTTGCGCTTAATTACTTGTCGACGCGCGTAATCGAAATTCCCATAATAAATTTCACACCATCGTCCACTCGTCATTCCCGTAACAACACGTCGATTATTCTTATCCATCGTTCTCTTCTACGTTCCCCTCTTCATCTCCTTCCTTCCATTTTTTCTTCTGCGTCTTTTCGTTTCGTTTCGTTTCGTTTCTTTTCGTTTCTTTTCGTTTCTTTTCTCTCTTTTTTTATACGACACTAACTACTCGGTCAGTCTTTATGCCTTTATATCGTGTACATGTCCCTCTCCTCGGTGTATTACTATATGTGTATGTGTGTATTCGGGTCTTTTCTAATCTCGCGTGTACGTGTAAATTCCCCCCCCTCCCCCCCCCCTCTCTCTCTCGTTAACTTTTTATTTTATTTTATTTCATTTCATTTCATTGCATTTTATTTCATTTCATTGCATTTCATTTCATTTCATTTCATTTCATTTCATTTCATTTCATTTCATTTTATTTCATTTTATTTCATTTTCTCCGTTCAACGTAGTCCATAATTACAGAAAAGCGGACGTAACGGAGGACACCTTTCTCTCTCGTAGTTTCGAAACTTATCGAATGATAGTCGTGATGATTAGGCTCAGTGCTATTATCG
>OU426851.1:28513890-28521390 GCA_911387685.1 Dolichovespula media | reverse complement strand
TTCTTTTTCTACACGAAATTACCTACTCTCCGACGGGCCATCGTGATCGTAACCATCGTAATATAAAAAGTACGTGTATACGTGTATGTGTAAGAGAGAAAGACCGAGAGAGAGAGAGAGAGAGAGAGAGAGAGAGAGAGAGAGAGAGAGAAAGAGAGAGGGGGGTAGAAAGAAAGAAAGAGAAGGAAAAAAAAAGAAGAGATCGCTATCCCTCTTTCTCTTTCGTTCACAGAAAGAAAGAGAGAGAGAGAGAGAGAGAGAGAGAGAGAGAGGGAGAGAGAGAGGACGGATTTTCACACTTTGCCATTATGCAAATTCCTTTTAAAAGAAACCACGGGAGTGCGACGATATCGATGCCGAGCTCGGAGGTTCGGGGTTGAAGAAGTGAGAGAGAGAGAGAGAGAGAGAGAGAGAGGGAGAGGGAGGTGAGTCTGGTGAAAAAAAGGGTACGGGAAAAAAATGTAAGCGAGGAACGAAATATCCGATAACGCCCGGAGGCCTCTTGCGAAGGAATTTCTGAAGGACCACCGGCCGAGTCAGACGTAGAAAATTCACTGAGCCGAGACTACGGTGGATTCCCTGTCGTTTTAAATGCCACGAGAATGATCGGATAAAACCACGGGTTCTTCGCCTTGCAAAACCTTGCGGCATTTGTTTCCTTTCCCCTCGGCTAGAGCCACTCCTCTCTCTCCCTCTCTCTCTCTCTCTCTCTCTCTCTGTCTCTCTCTCTCTCTCTCCTTCCTCTTTTTCCATTTCCCCCATTGCATTTTTTTTTGTCTTCATCTCTTTCTCGTTCATAGCTTTCATTCAACGAAGGATCTCCATTGAACGTAATCGATTATGGTAAGGGTTGCTTCGGGTGGGCTGTGTGTGTGTGTGTGTGTGTGTGTGTGTGTCGGGAGGGGGAGGGAGGGTTGGCGTGCCAATGATCGAACTTTACCACCCCTTAACGATCCTTACCCGCTCGTTACTTTGTCCCGATATCCGTTACCACTCCGTCGGGCCACTTCTAATTGGCCGAATAAGATGCAACCGTTAGAGAAGTCGAACCGATAAGCCAAAAATCGATGGATTTTATTATTGGCTTTTCTTCAGGATGAAAGGAGTTAGAGAATTCGTAGGATGGATTAAAGGGCGATTAGATTGGTTGGTTAATAAAAGGGAATAGTTTTTGACTCTTTCAAGAGGACGTGTTCGTATTGTCTCTCTCTCTTTCTCTCTCTCTCTCTCTCTCTCTCTCTCTTTCTCTGTCTGTCTGTCTGTCTGCCTGTCTGTCCGTTTGTCTGTGCGCGACCGCGTGTACTTTTTCTCGATGAAATTTGCCAGTAATGGGTTTTTAAAAGTTAATCGAATTATTTTCATATTATTCATTATTTTTTTCTTCCTCCAGTCTCTCTCTCTCTCTCTTTTTTTTATCCTTCCTCCTCCTTCTCCTCCTCCTCTTCATCCTCTTTTCACGAATTTATTTCTTTGATTTTCTTTCTAGATAATTACGAGACTTACCGTTGTCGTCGGGAGGCCAATTGTAATTCCTTTTCCTGTCCAAGTCGCTCGACTTTTGTTCCGACTTTCCGATCTCGTTTAAGTTCGACTGAAACTTGTTTCCTGGAAAACGTGGAAAAGGAATATTATTAACGAATACGATAATGGATTATGTCGGAAGGTATTGCCAATTAGATTATTTATTATTCGCCGATAACGTTTAACGGATACAACATACGATATCGTTTCTTTTAAAAAGAAAAATGAAAGAATATTTTTCTACTCGAAACTATCGAAATTTTGGAAGAATCAAAGAAACAAGAAAGAAGTGATTTTTCACCCCCGCCCCTACCTCTTACCCCGCCCCCTACCCACTTACCCCGCCCCCTACCCACTTACCCCGCCCCCTACCCACTTACCCCGCCCCCTTACCCCTTACCCCGCCCCCAAACGAAAAAAGAACGAAGTAAAAATTCGTAGACGAAATAACCGTTCGACGTTCAAGACCTTGACCGAAATTGTTTGTTTGCGAACATTTTAATGCGGTATGTCTGGCAAACGCGATAACTAGTATGCTAACTAAAGGCAAACACAATACAGGTGAGCGTACACGATGTACCCTTGTTGTGTCGTCGTTGTATCAGCTACCTATGTAGAGATGGCGGACCTTGCAGTTATCATATTGCACAATAATGAGATCCCAGCGTGTATATGTCATGTTTCTATACGAGCAAACAACGCGTTTAACTATACCACGCGCGCGCGCACGTGTATAAATATATATATACATACGTATATATGTACACACATGTGAGTGCATCAATGAAAGAGATTAGAAATTTTGATTTTCGGTAGGAAGTAGTATGTTAACACGATGTTGAGATCGAAAGAATTTCTTTCCTTTTTTTTTTTTTTGCTTCTTCTTTTTTCGATCATCGTTCGATTTTTATATCCAGGCGACAGGTAGATAAATATAAAATAAAGTTCTTTTTTTCTTTTTGTTCGTTATGCCTCGCTTGATTCGCAACGCATTCGTCATGCAACAGTCTCTCTCTCTCTCTCTCTCTCTCTCTCTCTCTCTCTCTCTCTCTCTCTCTCTCTCGTTTAATTATTATACACTCTTGTTGACGAATTTTTGTTTTTATTCTGTCGTTATTACTCGATAGTAGACACGTTTTAATGTTATACGAGTTTGATAGGCCTCGTTATCATTTGCGTATTCGTTGTAAGGTAATCGAAATTTATGTAATTCTGCGTGTAATTGTTATTTCGTTTTTTCTTTTTTTCTTTTTTTTTTTTTTTTTTCTTGTAGAAATATCAGGTCTCCGCGAAAGTCGAGCAGAGAGTATCGTCAAGTTTCATAGAATAATTAATATTCTAATGTATGTACGTGTGCTTGTAACGTGGAAAGCAACTTATAATTAATTATTAGTACATGCGTTATTAGTATCATAGTTATATGTTAAGGAAAGAAAGAATAACAATAACAATAACAATAACAATAACAATAATAATAATAATAATAATAATAATAATAATAATAATACGAACGAAAAATCGGTTCTCTCCATTAAAATCACTCGGACGATTAAGATTAATTTTTAGTTAAGTTAATTTTAATAATTGAGTTGGTTATAGAAACGCGGGGGGAGAGTCGTGGTTCGTATTTTCATTCCTGACGATTATAAATTTGAGGTTATTCGAAATAATGTATAATGGCATCTTATATATTTTCGAGTTAAATCTCTTCGTTCATGGTTATCGTTCGTCAAGGTTAGATCGTTTTTTCGGAAGATAGAAAAAAAAAAAAGCTATAGGCAAGGAGAGAGGTATATCGACGAACGAGAGAGAGAGAGAGAGAGGGAGAGAGAGAGAGAGAGAGAGAGAGAGAGAGAAGCAAGCTTTGAGAGAACAAAGAGACCCTCGAGTGAAGATGCTCCGAGCGCGCGGTGTTACGCCTAAAGTGGGCGGTAAACGTGTCAACTGGGTATGCAAACGACGAGTAAACACAATTCCCTTATCCCCGGGCGCTACGGAGTCGTTGTTTTCACGTTGCTCTTGCTCGACGTCGTGACATGTTTGTCGCTCTACACGAAGAGAGAGAGAGAGAGAGAGAGAGAGAGAGAGAGTCCGGCGAAACTCGAATCGAGTAACGGTCCCCCGATAACGAGCTTCATTTAACACCTTACCACCGTTTTCATAATTCCAACCATCGTCGTATTATCCTACGCGTTACATTTTCCAAACGTTCATATCTAAGTACTGAGTAGCTGATTGATTTTAAAAGGAAAGGAAGTAAGTAAGTTGAAAGTTCAACGGAAACGAAGTAGAGAGAAAGAGAAAAAGAGAGAGAGAGAGAGAGAGAGAGACAGAAATAGAGAAATGATATCAAGAAAAAAGAGATAAAATTTTGGATAATGAAAATGTTCGATTATTATTCGCGAATAAGCGTGAGCTTGTATATCATAAATTGAGACGTAAGAGTCGTAGATATAAGAAATCGATATCGTCGAATGCCGTTCGACAGGATAATTGCTTTATAAATGACAATGAATGCAAAAAGATATATTTATGGATGCGGATAGATGGATTTTAATTCGTCGATTTTATCGACGAAACTTAAGGGTGGATACGTTCGAAGGGAGGTAGAGAGAACGAATTTGCCTGGGGATCCTGATGATCGGGTGGAATGAAAGGGTTAAGCATCGCCGTGGGAACACGATCTTAGGACAATAGCCTATTTCGGACGAGGTAATGGACGATCCTCTCGCGCGTAGAGACTGCCACGAGCGTTATGTAACACAGTACCCTCCCTCCTTCCCACCCACCCACCCACCCACCTACCCTTCACCAACGAGTCCCGATAGTGTAGGGAGCCCTGAGTATATGAGGATGGGAGGATGGGTAAGGGTATCCCTAGGTCGACAAAGGCATACTACTACACACCTATGAACAAGGAAGCGAGAGAGGAACGGTCAAACCTGACAGACGTATGCAAATCTCGGTCAAACATTGGCACTTGCGATGGCGATGACGATGAACAACGTTCCAAGGGCCCCGTTATACGAGATATACATATACATATACATATACATATACATACATATATATATATATATATATATATATATATATATATACCCCCGTACCTATGATGTTACCTTCCTAATTTGTATGCTCATCTAACTGTTACGATCTTTGAATCACATTGTAACCTTGTGATCAGATTTCCAATATATATATAATTATATTCGAATATATACAAATATATATAGATATATCATTTTTATTCGTGTCAAAATAGCAAAATTTGTTGTCTTATCGTTTACTATCGTGTCCCATATCTTTTCGTTACTCCAAACAAAATTACATCGTCGGTATACGCAGGTGGATTTTCTTTCTCTTCTTCGTATACGAAATTGCATTATTATTATTATTATTATTATTATTATTATTATTATTATTATTTGTTTAAATCAATAAAAAACGAAAGTTACGGGGGAAAACCAGACAATATTCGATTTATTTCTACCACGTTCATAGTTTTGTCCTTTTTCATTTTCTTTCTTTCTTTTTTTTTTTGTTTTTGTTTCGTTTGACCGTGTACTCGAGATCTTTTCTAAAATCTCGAGTAAAATATAAATTCGAAACGTTGTAATAAGAAAATAAATGGGATCTATAACGAAGGGGATCCTCTCCATTTCTCGTCTCTACGCCTCCCTCCGTCCATCCCTCCCCATCCCTAAAAAAAGAAAAAAAAAGAACAAAAAAGCGATACAGACAGAACGAAAATCGAATAATAAGAGGAAACATCGGAGGTCGATGGTAGCACATATTCATGGTTCCGTGTGTAAGTCCGTCCATAGTTCTCCATGTAGCCACGCATGCATATTTATGTCTCTCTCTCTCTCTCTCTCTCTCTCTCGCTCTCGCTCTCTGTGTGATGTTGGCCGCGTTGTTCGCACAGCTATGTGCTACGTCGAGCTGCGAACGCATTCTGAAGGTGCACGTGTATACGGACCTATAATAGGCTATTGCCGTGGCTAGTTTAACCACCTTGGTGAGCTGCCGTGTTTCGGCAGTTTCTAGCCTTCAACTCATCCCCCGTTTCGCTCCCGCTCCACATCCCTTCCTACCCCACCCACCCAGCCACCCACCCTCCCCATCTGTAACGTATAATACCTCGCAAGTAGCGGGGGTGGTGGTTGGTACGCGCGTACACGCACAGCTTCACGATACGAGTCGTGTTAACTATGTGCTGGTACGTTGGCTAAGCCAATCTCATTCTGTCTCTCTCTCTCTCTCTCTCTCTATCTCACTCTCTCTCTCTCTCTCTCTCTCTCTCTCTCTCTCTCTCTCTCTCTCTCTCTTACACACACTAACCCGGTTGATTCTCCTCCTACCGCTTCGAATTGCAGGTTGCCAATAATTCACGTTGCTATCCCGAAGGCGTGTTCCACACTCCCACCCACTGGCTGCTTACAGACCGTCGCGATACTTGATTTTATGTCCAGCCGTCCGAAACCGACGATTGAGACTAATGAGCGGTGTTCTTGATATCGCAATCAACGTCCCTCGCCAAATCGGTAGAGTCGATAATTGTTGCCTCATGTGATTTTAGGAGTATCGGTATGTATACAATCTCAAATTAACCGATAAACCAACGATTGGTGATTATATACGATTAAAAACTTTCGTTGTAGTATATATATATATATATATATATATATATATATATATATATATATGTGTATGTATGTATATATATCTCTCGTTTATTTTCTGCGCGAAGATATTGTTAAATGATTTATACGTTTTAATTATTTATTCAGTTTTTCTAGCTATTTATTTATTTATTTATTTATTTATTTATTTATTTATTTATTTATTTGTATATAATACTTTTATATTTACTCGTGAAATATTTTCGAGACCCCTGTATTTATATTATTTCGTAATATACATGCGTACTTGTATGAATGGGTTGCCCATCACGAGGCGCTCGAAAAGTTTCTTGCTGATGAATGTGGCGTTCACACAATTATCGACAAAGTACTAACTGTTACCTATCTACGTACGAAATTAATTAGAGGGAATACATATCCGTTATAATTAAACAGAATGGATGAATACGTATTTTATCATTTAACCATAAACAATTTAGCTGTTATGGATTTCTAAAATCGCACGTCGCCGTTAATCAAATTGATTGAAATTAATGCCAAAGTGATATATATAGTAATATTGTAGTCGAACGTTGAACGAATGGTTAAAAAACATTTTTCGAAGGATCGTTCATAAACGAGGCCGGACGATAATTATCGTGAAGGATCTGTCGATTATTATTAACATCGGGCCTTAACCGAACGAACTAAACTGTGCAATTCGAAGAAAGGCGCATAGCACGGAACACACCACCGCCGGCGTAGTAGTAAATTACTTCGAACTCGTTCTTGCGTTTCTAACACGGAAATAAATCCAGGCAGGTTGATGTAATTTATTCATGGATTTGCAAGTATAAAAGGGATGTCTAAGCGTTTATTAAAATCGGTATCTCAACCGATAAGAAGCGCAAAGGAGTGCGCTTCTTTTGGCACGCTACGATTAAATCATAATTGCACTACGTCGTATAATCGCTTTATCGCGTATAATTAATAATCCAGGAGGTACAGATGGTGTTTTAATAAACGTTAAATTAAAAAATAAATATTCCTCTATATAATATTATATATATATATATATATATATATATATATATATATATATATATATATAAAGAGAAAGAGAGAGGTTATATCGACAGTGGTACGTAACTATTTATGATGAAACTTTGCTCTCTTTGTTCTGTTGAGTTACTTCTTTGAGGATAAACATTATTAAAATTTTCTTTTCGCTTGGAACGCCGCGATAATTTATTATTTATTTATATATTTATTTATTTATTTATTTATTTATTTTATTAAGTATACCGATTGCGAATGAAAATGATCGAATGAAATGAAATGAAATGATCGAATT
>OU426851.1:28498890-28501390 GCA_911387685.1 Dolichovespula media | reverse complement strand
AAAAAAAAAAAAAAGAGGAAAAGAAAAAATGAAAGAAAAACAAAAAAAAAAACAAAAAAGGAAAATAAATAAAGGCGGAGAACGAAGAAAAGAAGGAAAGGGAAGAAGGAGAAGGGAAAAGGGAAGGAGAAAGAGGATTTTGATTAACCCAATTTCTCGAAACAATAGGTTTCGTAGGCGCTTTTGCCTGGAGCTTCTTTCTCTCTCTCTCTCTCTCTCTCTCTCTCTCTCTCTCTCTCTCTCACCCGGTACACGTCTGTAATTACTCGTGACGGAATCCCTAGCTGACATATCGACCGAAGATAGTCGGCCGTTTGATTCAATTAAGGATAGACGCGTGTACACACGCCGTTGTTCCTCCTCCTCCTCCTCCTCCTCCTCATCCACCTACTACTACTACTACTCCTCCTCTTTCCTTTAACCTCTCATCCCTTCAACCCCCTTTTACCGCTGCTCGAATGTCTCGCGTTGTAGAGATCTATCTCTTCTCTCTCTCTCTCTCTCTCTCTCTCTCTCTCTCTTGCTCTCACGCCCTTTCTCTTTGATAATTACGTACGCATAGATCGACACATTAACGCAACTAAGGGCGCACGGATCCATTAAACGCGATCATAGTCTAGACGCTGTCGTGTATCGTTCTCTCTCTCTCTCTCTCTCTCTCTCTCTCTCTCTTTGTAATCGTAATTTTCTTTCAATCTTTCATTCTTTCTTTTATTTTTGTTTTCTTTTCATTCTTCGTTTCATTCGACGCGAACGAATGACTTACATAAGAATCGAATCGTTTCTTTTTCTTTTTTCTTTACTTTCATCTCTCTCTTTTCTCTTCTTTATTATTTTTGTTTTGTTTCTCTCTCTTTTTTTTTTCGCAGTTGTCCATTGCAATACCATTTTCTTTCTCTTTTTCTTTTCTTTCGTTTTTTTGTTTTTCTTCCTTTTTTTTTTCTTTTCTTTTTTTTTCTTCAACTCAGCCAATCTCTGAACGACTACGACGACTACGACGAAGGCGAAAAAATAAATGCCGGAGCGTACTTTCGGATGGCCTCCGCGATTAAATGCCGAACGATCCACGGTGAATAACGATTCGACGAAATTATTCATTCTGAGTAGATACTCGGACAAACAAGCAGCCGGGGCCGGCCACTCGCCGCGGAGCCTTCAAATTCAGTATGCGATGTTTGACGAGCCTCGTGGTCGTTGTTCGTTCTATGAGCGATCCGCTCCATGAATAAGCAAAACTCATTTGAAGCTTTTCCATTCGGTGAGGAAGCATGTGCGCAATTAACTCTCTCTCTCTCTCTCTCTCTCTCTCTCTCTCTCTCTCCCGCGTTATTCGATCGTTTCTCATTTCGATATTCGCGAAAAGAATGAAAATTAAAAAAAAAAATATATAAATATTTTTTTCTTAAAAAAAAAAAAAAAAAAAAAGAATGAGAAGAACTACTGCTGGGAAAATAAGATAGTAGAAAGTATAATAAATACATAATTGGACGTTCGCCCGTGTAAGTTTGTTTTTTTACATGTACGAATATGATAAATATCATTTTTCTTTTAATTGTTTTGTTTATGTACGTAAGACTTACGAGACATTTAATTGGAGAGAATTACAATCGCAAAGAAGTCTCTCTCTCTCTCTCTCTCTCTCTCTCTCTCTCTCTCTCTCTCTCTCTTTGTGTGTGTACTTTTTTTATCTTTTTCTTTTTTTTTTTTTTGGTAGGGGTAATTCCAAATTATATGAGATATCGGAGACATTTCATTGAAGAAAATTACAACACAAAGCCCCGAGGGATATACAGGTGATTCGAAATTAGTATGCAGCGTGCATCCAACTCCCCTCCTGCCATCCCCTTTTCCTCTCGCCACTGTCAAGACTACTGTCTACCTTCCTGTACCTTTCGCCCGTCCCTGGACCACCGGGGCGACCGTTAATTTTCCATCCCGTGACTCCAATCAATCTTACGCCATGTCACTGGCTTTCTCTCTCTCTCTCTCTCTCTCTCTCTCTCTCTCTATCCCTTATGGGCTTTCTCGTCGTCTAAGATCACTTCGCTCTTCCTTTCATTTCCGGTCTGATTTCGAAGCAACCTTCCTGTCTTCTGGTTAAATATGTAACTTTGTGTATCGTCGAGTTTGATATATCAACTCCGGAACGTACTAGTGAAATTGATCCTACGTCGTTTATTTCTAACCATTAGAAACGTACTTATGTACGTCTTTATGTGTGTGTGTGTGTGTGTGTGCGTGCATGTGCGTATTATGCGCGTATATAAACGTTGAACCATATTAATTTTCATATTTAAGAGTACACGCATTTAAACGCGTCGTTTCGATCTCGCATCGATTATTGTATATAATTTATCATACGAAAATTATAAATTATAAATTATATTTCGATAGAGAAACGATATCGACGGTTTCTCTTCTTTTCGTGAAAATATCAATCATTCGAACGAAATACTTATCATTTATTTACTAACGACGAATATATATATATATATATATA
>OU426851.1:28488890-28496390 GCA_911387685.1 Dolichovespula media | reverse complement strand
TCTCGAATCGTTGACAATGTTCTACGAATTTTTTCGATCGAACAAAAGTGGAACCAACTCTTCTCTTTTGTCATTAACAATCGAGTGTCATTACAAAAAATATTTATAGTTCTCTTTATCAATTTTTCCAATAGTAAATCGTGAAAAAAATTTGTCACGTAACTTCGTCGATCCCCGATCGATTTGAGAAGCCAATTTTTAATGTCTTTCGATTATTATTTCGTTCGCTTTTGTTCTTTTTTTCTTTTTTCTGTTTTCCTTTTATTTTTCTTTAATTTGTAATTCATTTATTAAACCGAGTTATTATATCTCGGTCAATCAAAAATCTGAACGAAATTTTACGGGTACGATATTATTAATACGACGGTTTTTGGAAAATTTTCCAAGCTCGTTGAAAAATTTAGTTGGAGTTGAGGGGTGGGGGGTGGTGGTCCATTTTTTTTTCTTTTTTTTCGTTTACATCATACCATCGTCCTTTCATTTTAGGTATCGTTTTGTTCAATTAATGCTTTCCATTAACCGTACGAATCTAACGAGCGAAAATATTCGCGCTTATCTTTCATGACTTTTTTCTAAAAAAAGTTTTCTACTCTAGCTTAGACAGATCGGCCATTACACGGTTGATTATTAACCACATTTTTTTTTTTACCCTCGAAATTTATCGGTTGTCTTTATCTTTCCTTCTTTTTTTTTTCCCCCTTGAAAAATAAATTATTTCCATCGATTGTATTCGATGGAAATGAAAAGATATATATATATATATATATATATATATATATATATATATATATAAAGAGAGAGAGAGAGAGAGAGAGAGAGAGAGAGAGACAAATTTTACACGTTAGACGTACTTACGAGCTTTACGAACTTACTACGATTATGTTCTTGTCCTTTGGAAGTTGGTTTGGGGTTACTCATTCGTGCTAAAGAAAACGATGGGAGTGGGATCGTCTAACGCGCATGCGCTGTACGAGAACGTAGGGTGGAATTAATAGTCGTGACAATTTTACAAAGTCGCAAGGCAAGACGGGAGATACCCGGGAACAATAATTACGAGTAACAACACACCTGCTGGTGTTTCCCGATCGATAAAACGTTATTACAGAATGTTGGTGGTGTCGCATCGAGAGAAACCCTTAACGTTATAGGAAAGGTATAATAAATTCTGACGATTACGTTATTCGATAATAATACTTATTATTTCTAATGTCCCGTGGTTGTTTGTGAAATATAGAGAGGAAGACAGAGGGAAGGAAGAAAAAAAAAAAAAAACAAGAAAAAAAAAAAAACAAGAAATAAAATATATCGAGGTAGAGCTCGAGGTAAAATCAATTGTTATTATTATTTCTTTTCTTTTTGTTTCCTTCTTTTCTCCACCCCCTCCCCCTTACGAGAGACATCAGACATCAGACATCAGAAGCGTTTCGAACGTCCCATCGAGATGGATATCTTCGAGGACAGTCATTACAAATTAAATCGAATATTCTTGTCGATGGTCGGACTATGGCCATTCTTGGATAAAAGAAGAAAGTTCGTTTTAAGGATAATAGCGAAGACGTGCCTCGCCTGTCTTTTGATTCCTCAAGTGCGTGATTAGATTTTTTTCTATCTTTCTTTATTTCTTTTCTTTTTTTTCTTCTTCTTTTTTTATAATTTTATCCCTCTCTCCGTAAGGGGTGTTTTTTTTTTTTTTTTTTTTTTTAGTCATACATTTAATAATGCGAAACGATTGATCTCTCAGATATCTATGATCGCATCGAACGTCAATTTGGAAACCATCATGGATGTTTGCATGTTTTTCTTACCGAGCGTTGCCATAGCAGATGGTTATTATATGATGTACGTCAACAATGAGAAAGTACGTAAATATATGCAAGTAAAGGAAGTAGATGTTTTCGAAGGGAATAGAAAAAAGAAATATATATATATATATATATATATATATATATATATATATGTATATATATTTTTCTTTTTATAAAAAAAATTGTTACGAGCTTAAATCAAACGTGATCTAGAAATGAACGAGAGTTAAGTGAACGCAAAAATATAATTATGATGAGTTGTGCATGTGTGATCGATAAAAATTTGGAAAATAAAGTTTAATCGATTGGATATACCTCGAGGATTACTTTTAAATTATATAAGTCGAATGAGAATAATATTGAAAGAAAGGAAGAAAGGAAAAGAATGAATAAAAAAGGGAGAATGAAAAAAACTTCGATATTTTATTGCAATAATAAAACCGAAGTATATCAAATCGAGAAAATTTATTGGATACCCGCGAGCGAGGGAAAGATTTGTATTTCGAAAACAAAAAAAGATGGAAGAAGAGGAAGGAAAAAAAGAAAAAAGGAAAAATATTGACTCTTTCCCAGGTAAAAATGATTTTGGAACACATCAGGTATGACTGGAGAATATTCGCCGCTGGAAGAGAAAGGGGAATTATGCAGGAGCACGCGGAGGAAAGCAAAATGTTCACTGTAATTTTAGCCGGTAGGGATCAAACACTTTTGTTCATTCAAAGCTTGAAACTTTTATTCACGGTCGAGATTGTAACATCGCACACGTATACGAATGTATCATTGTGTACGAGTTTTTAAAATCTCTTTGCGAGTGGTAACTATTTTTACTCTGGCGCCGGTTCTCGTACGCCAATTGCATAATTTAAACGAAAATATTTGAACGATCGATTAAAACGAAATTGACTCGAAAAAATTCAGTCGTTCATTATGAAAGTGATTTAAGTCATTTGGGATATTACAAAATATTTCTTCTCTCTATCTCTTTCTCCATTTCTATCTGTCTCATACTATTTCGAAAGTTTTAAACTTATACGTTTAAAAAAAAAAAAAAAAAAAAAAAAGAAGAATTATCCTCCAACGGCGATTGTACTTAAATTTTCTCTTTGTCTCACTTTAGAACAGTAATTTGTCAAAAATTCAAATTCGATCGCGAAAATATACTTCGATACGAAAATATCAATGCGAATTAAAAGCACTTTCATTATCATCGACTCAAATTTGTTAACGATTGTTAAAAATAAATGAAAAAAAGAAAAGAAAAGAAATAACACAAAAATTCAAAGAGTCATTCGAAATTAATTTTTGAGATATTATTCATCATTTTAATCTCGTCTCTTCTTATTTTTCCTTTTGTTTTTTCTTTTTCCCTCTTACAGCCAGTCACTATTTCTCGATGTATTTTCTGATATTTCTTTCGATGGTTCCTGCCATAATGGATCACGTTGTACCGTTGAACGAAACGAGACCACGCGAATTACCGATACCTGCAGTATTCTTCTTCGATCATGAAAAATATTTCTTTTTTATGATACTGATAGCGTTCATCGTGTCAACGGTGATCGGTACAATAGCAATGGCCTTTTACCCATTGCTAATGCTTTGCATGAAGCACATCTGTGGATTATTTCAAATAGCGGGGTAATTATTATTACTACGTAAAAAGAACGAAAGGGAAGATGAAAAAAAACAAAAAAAAACAAATTTCAAAACTTTTTACTCGTTCCCGAGTCAATTATATATATATTTTTTACACGCACACACATATGTATATAAATATATTTTTTTTTCAGATATTTATTCGAGAATATTATGAACGAGGAGGACGACGAATGTAACGTTTACGATACCGAACAATTATACGCCAGAGTGGTCCGCGGTGTGAGATGTCACAAAAGAGCGATAAAGTCAGTATAACAATGGATAATTTACCTTTCTTACACGGTCGAGTGAATTTCTATGGGACGGGGGTGGGGGGTAAGAGGGGGGGGGGGGGAGGGGGAAATAATATAATTAAATCGACATTTAAATAATCGTAAAGCGCACGAGTAATGTTTATAATTTAAACGTTCATTCAATTGATTTAATTATTTGTCATATCAATGTTTAAGCTTCGTCAATCTCGTCAATTCGAATTACGAATGGGTATTGTTCTTTCAAGTTTCATTAACCTTCGTTATTCTCGCCATCGAAATTTTCGCTGTAAGTAGTGCGAATTATTTTGCGTTCCTTTTCTCTTTCCTATCCTTTCCTTTCCTTTTCTTTCCTTCTTTGCTTTTTACCTTTCCTCGTTTACACGAAATTTCTCTCTCTCTCTCTCTCTCTCTCTCTCTCTCTCTCTCTCTCTCTCTACTTAAGTGTACTTAAATGAAATCGATAAGAAACCATTAGCGATGAAGAGAGAAAAAAAGGAAGAAAAGGATATACGCGAATCGTCGAGCATAAAAATCATACCAACCTCTTATCCCGGATACCTTTTTTTCTTTTTTTTTTCTTCTCTCTCTCTCTCTCTCTCTCTCTCTCTCTCTCTCTCTCTCTCTCTCTCCACAATTTGTATAGCCGTCAAATGCAGTCAGAGACATTCACGTTGAAAAAGATTTCAATTGGTTTGGCACTCGATAATTCCCATTAACCTGTCATTTAGATTTTAACTTTGGACATGGCCGAGCAAAATTTCGACGAAATTGTTACCTACGTGTTTTACGTCCTCGCGATTATGGTTTTCGTGTTCTTCGTCGGTCATATCGGTCAATTGGTGATCGATTACAGTGCTGACGTTTTCAACAAAGCGTGAGTATATTTCTAATAAAATGCAAAATTTTACCAGAAAAAAAAAAAAAGAAGAATGAAAAAACACGCGCCCGCGCGAGCACGGATGTGAAAGAAAAGGAAAAAAAACGGTGAAAATAAATGTCGACGGGTTCAATTTCAAAGGAAAAAAAAAAAAAAAAAATAGAAAAATAAAAAAAAAACAAAGAAGACAAAAAGAAATCATCTGTTACAGATACGCAACGCCGTGGTACATGTTGCCAATTAAAACGCGAAAATTATTTTACCTTGTAATGATGAGAAGCATAAAACCGTGTTACATTTCTGTTGGAAACATTCAGTTTCTCTCGTACGAACTTCTCATGTCGGTATGTTGTTATATCTGTCATTTTTCAAAAGTGCCTAATATTATTAGTATATTATTATTATTATTATTATTATTATTATTAATATTACTACTACTGATATTACCGTAATGCTTTTCTTTTCCTTTTTCATAGGCATTACAAAAATCGACTTCTTACGCCATGGTGATCAAATCCTTGAAATGAACGATCTTTTGAATATATAAAAGGTCCGATGTCGCTGATAGATAGTTGAAAATAGAAAAAGAGGAAATATAATAAAAGAAGGAAAGAAAGAAAGAAAGGAAAAAAAAAAATAATAAATCGAAAAGTAAAAGGTCGTCGTGGTTTCGTTTTTTTGTTTGCTTTTTTCTTTCTTTTCTTTTTTCTTTTTTTTTTTTTATATGTTTCCTTTGAATCTCATCTTCCCTTTAAATTTCTCGTAACACTGAATGAACTTCAAGATGTTTGACAATGTACCGTCTTTTTTCGTATAATTAATATTTCATAGAGATAGAGAGAGAGAGAGAGACGGACAGAATGGGGAGAGGAGGGGAAAAGAAAGAAGAGTAAAAATTGAAAAGAAATAATTAATAAGAAAGGATTAATAAATAAATATAAAAGGTTAAACAGGGAGGTAAAAGAAGATAGTAAAAGAATCGAAATAACGCGAGGAAGGTAATTTTTAAACTAGGTTGGAGGGGGGGGACCGGCGGAGAGAGAGAGAGAGAGAGAGAGAGAGAGATAGGGGGGAGGGGATAATTACACGAAAGGAAGAGGCGTAGCCGCGCCATAGTCTCTCGACTATTAACGATCGATGACTCTATTACGGAACGATATTACCGGTTACGTCTATCAGGCGAACGCAAACGTTGGATCATTAAATCTTTCTCATAGAACGAGATCGAGTTACTTCGAGCATTCCGTATCTTCTTCGTCCTCCTCCTCCCACCACCACCACCACCACCACCATCACCACCACCTTCCTTTGCCTCCTTTGAAATTCTGTTCATTATTAACGATAATTACGATAGCGTGTAAAAGTTGAAAAGGGTAGGGTTCGGTGGGTGGGTGGGTGGATGGGTGGGTTGGTGGGATTAGAAAACATTTCTCTTTGGGGTTTGTTTTCAATAAGTCGATAGGAGAAACATCTAAGCTTCTTTCTATGTATTTAGAGTAATTGATTTTTCAAAGACCTTCTTCTTCTTCTTCTTCTTCGTCGTCGTCGTCGTCGTATTATTATTCGTATTTTTATTTTCTTTCATTATTTCTCTTAATATCGAGAACGATCAATCGTCAATAGTTTTCGATTCGGATGATATTACATCCGGAACGTTACAAAGCGATAGATTAAAATCGTTCGATGTTTGTTACGATCGTTTATAATTATAACTTCTTTACCATAACGATTATTTAATAACAATGAGATTGTTATCACAAGGATATGACGAAAAAATTGAAATTAAATGATCGAATGACAATGACGATTGTAATACGTAATGACGATAGTAATTTTTCTTGAGTACTGCTATCACGCGTAATAAAAATTTGATGGGTGAACCGCAATTAACGCGCGCGCGCGTACACACTTGGAAAATTATTTATTTGAATTAACTCGTAGGTTATAACGTACGTAACGTTATTTCAAGGCGAAAATTGTCTGAAACTTTCTAGTCACACGAATCGAGAGCGAATAACGTGGAAACTCAAAGGGAAATATCGTTCGTCCTGGGATTAATTAACAGTCGAACTTCCACGTAAACGGTTTTCAACAATCAGCCTCAGGGCTAATTTACGTTTGAACGAAGGATAAGAGGATACACGGAATATCTTTGATGTGTGTATGTGTATGTGTATGTGTATGTGTGTGTGTATTTATGTGTGCGTGGGGTTGTGTTAAGCGTGCGTCGATGTCAATGAACGCTATCGAATGATCAGGCCGAAAAATATATATATATATATATATATATATATATATATATATATATATATATATATATATATATCTTGACAATTAAAATGTATTTTTTATTCCAATCGCATAACACGTATTCTACGAGAGTACGCGAGGATTTGTTAAGTGGTTGGAGTGTTAACTAGTTAAGGGTTGGAGCGGGTTGTGGTTAGAAAAAGAAGGAAAGAAAGGAAAGAATAAAAAACAAAAAGGAAAGACGGAAGGAAGGAGAAAAAGCAAAACGTTGTAAGTTGTGACAGGACGAAGAGAAGAGATATGAGAGAGAGAAGTCGTCCGAGCATCAAGGAAAAGGGACGGGAAATGAATTGGTCATAACAGTGTCAGCTCAATTTCCGTTTTCGTACGCTTTTGTAGCTGCTTTACCGACCGTACTACGTGATATGTATGATCTCTCCCTGCATGTATGTATGTATGGATGTTGCGTGTGTGTGCGTGTGTGTTAGGTGGTTGGTGTGCGGTGTGTGACGCATGGCACGGCAAACATTTCGTTTCGCGCGTCCTACAAAGCCTTCCTCTTCTTTTCTTTCCATTTTAGGAAGACATACGACGAAGGGAATAAAAAAAAAAAAAGGAAAAAAAAAATAAAATAAAATGAAATGAAATGAAATTG